>JASSUY010015419.1:78877-161052 GCA_032466535.1 Forpus xanthops
GGTTTGGATTGGAGGGGACCTGATAGACTATCCAGTTCCAACCCCATGCCACTAGACCAGGTTGCTCAAAGCCCTATCCAACCTGACCTTCACCACTGCCAGGGATGGGGCATCTGCAGCTTCTCTGGGCAACCTGTGCCAGAGTGTCATCACCCTCATGGTGAAACCTTTGACACATGAGCCAGAGGACTGAATGCCATGCATGTGTTTTGAAACAAAACAGAACTACCACCATTAGTCTTTACAGACTTACATATCTTAAAGTGTGTTTTCTGTTTTTTACTTTTGAGTGGTGTTTTTGTTACAGGATTTGATGTTAGTCATTGGAGAAATTAATGTTAGGTTTTGCATTTGTAAACTGCTTGAAAGGAAGGTTGGTGATTCAACTAGCGCAGCTTTCAGCGTTCATGCTATTACAAATGATAAGTTTTACAAAATGTATTCTAACATAACTGGGTTAGCATTGGAAATTATTTGCTTTTTTTTTCAGTTAATCAATAATACATATCATACAACACCTGGAATACACATACTAGTGGTGTTAGACACAGTAGCTACAGTCGGGGATGGATTTGTAACTTATGCAGAGGAGAGATAATTACTCTCTCCTTCCATTCATCCTTTGCAAAAGAACAGAGATTAAGGGGTATGATTTGAGGGGTGACACAAGACTTTTGCACAACAACTGTGGAAGAAGAAAGTGATTTCTCAGAACTGACTGCAGCAATCACAAAATAATCATTTTCTGTAATATGAGACATTACAGATATTTCAGCACAATTCTTTACAAGGATTAAGGATTTACATTAATTTCCGACAGTTAAGGCTATCTAGCATAATCCCATGGGATGAGGCTTTATAAGCTGCAAAACCATCTAATAAATAGATATTTAGGCTTGGTTGCGACTTTGTTCCCAAGAGTTGTACTAAGCTTGGGTTTATCTCATGTGCCATTTATTTGGGAAGCTTTTATTCAATAAACTGCCTCTGATTAATCATAACATTTAATCAGATCCACTCTATTTAATATGCCTTTATGTTTTCTTTTTCCCCCAGCCAGAAAGAATATAGTGCTATATAGGGATTTAAGTGCTCCTTCACTGCAAAAGTTCTCTTCTAAGACTCCCAAGAGTAGCACAGGCCCAAGAGTTTTGTTGCAACCTCTCCAAATAGCTGTTTTAGTAAATGATGGGTTACTAACTTCATTGATTATTTTTGTCACATTAACCTTGAACTACTAAAGCAAGCAATAGTTGCTATTTTGAGTGCAAGCAAAACTGTAGCTAGCATCAGCAGCTATTGTGCAATTTTGCATTCTCTGTAGGCCGATTCTTCTGTTTCACTTTGGTACCTGCTGTCTTTTACAGACCTAAATTCTTGAGTGGTAGGTGCACTGTGACCGTCAAAAATATGCATGCACAAACTTACAAAATGAAGATCGTACTTAAATGCCTTAACGGAAAGGAACCCAAACTGCAGAGTCAAGCCAAATTATCTGTATAACTTGACACTGTAAGCAGCTGTTGTCAACTTCTGTCAGACAAGCTATTCAAAGTTAAGTGTTTATAAAACACCCTGTATCCCTCTACCTGAATAATTTACTGTTAAAAAGTATTAAAAAAAATTCAAATAATTCTTTTGAGTTATCTGTAGAACATAGTAATGTAAAATTGGACTGCTTCTGTCATTTTCAAAAGTGCCCCAAAATACTTATGTTCTAAACACTGAGATTTACTTTTTATTTGCATTAAAGGGACAAGCAAGTGTTTTCCTTACAGTTTATCCACTGTCCATTTTTTTCTTCTGCACAAAAATCCAAATCTTCTGGTTCAGGTGTCTGGAAATACCCTGCTGATTAATCTCCATACTAGACAAAGTTTATTTTATTTCAAAGAGAGAGCCATGAATGGGAATCTTTAGCTTTATCATTCTTGTTCCAGTGAGTACCAAACCACTGGTTTCCCATCACAGTTCTGGTTTTTGAATATCCATCAGTAACAATGTCATGAATTCTCACTGCTGGCAGTAACACACATGTTTTCATTTACTGCATTATGGGTATTCTCCAGACAACCAGTCTGTTGAAAAGAAATTAATCCCAGCAGTGAACTAAGATACTGTATTCTCAGCAGTTCACAAATTCATGTTTTTACATTGAGGCTATTTATATCTGGATTGAATTAATTTGAATATGTAACCAGGTGGTTGTGGTTACATCTTTTATTATTCACTGGATGTGAAAAGCCAGCAGAATGCAACTGCAGGATGGGAAAACTCAGTAAATGCAGTTGGGAAATACAGCATTGTATGGTTGAAAACTCCAGCTTGAATTTCTCTCATTTCTGTTCATAATTTCAGGCATGACCAGGATGAAGGAATACAATTATACAATATACTGAAACTAGAGTATCTTAAGGCATACTATATACAATTTTTAATCTGACTCATTTTAAAATTTCACTGAAGATGAAAATCTAATAATTTGTTGGTCTTTTTTCCTGTGGATCCCATTTCACCAACAATAGAAGTCACAAAATATCCAGACAGTATCTTAGACAACCTCTTTTGAAGGAGAGTGGAGACATTATAGGTAACTTGCAAAGGCTGTTACTAAGCTGCAAATTCATACTCAGCAGGGTTGTGCTTTTTATGTGTGTCTTCTCCAATGAATATTCAAAATTCTTGGCTCAAGGAAGAAATGGGCTTAGTCCTGCATTTTTGCATGGAGCAAAGAAAGTAAAAAGCTTGAAGTTTGCTTCTGTTGGATGTTAAGCACTTTACCCAATCTATTTTCTTTGAACTGGGTTGTTCCTTTTAAGAGGAAGCTTAATTACAGACGGAAGTTGCATTTTATCTCCTCTGTTTCACTAAGATTGAAGGTTAAAGGGAAGTATAATTTTTTTATCTCAAGCTTTGATTTGTGTTTGTGCAGTTTGAGAAAATTTCGTAGCAAAAACTGGAGAAAGTGACAAGCTTGGAAGATTTTAAAGGCAACTAAAAACTCCGCTGCCACATTCTTTAGGATTATATTAAGCCTCAGGCATGTCCCCGTGATGCTAGTCTTAGCTGTAATACTTAGTCATTCTTGTAACTAAACAGCAACTACATGGACTGGGTAGCTGTGACTCATGAAATCTTCACCTCTCTCTGCTACAAGAAATACTTGTTCCAGAGGCTGCTTTTGGTAGGATATGAGTGATATGCTTCCTAACACTGAGCAGTTTCTGGTTTTTGGACAAGAAGGGATTTAGGATGATAGTGACACTAGGCTATTTTATTTATTTTCCCCAGGGATTGCATTGAAACTAGACTTGCTTCCCTCTTCTTGAAGACTTGTACTAGGAATTCACTGGTTAGGGTGTATTATTTTTAGTACCAGTCTCTAAACAAACCCTGCCTTTTTCAAGATGACAACATGCCTGGAAATCAAAAGTTTCTGAAGTGTTAGTAAATAACTGCATAGTTTGTTTGCAAAGAAGTATGCCAGCAGTGAATTTAAATACATGCACATAGTTCAGCATTTTTAGTAGTAAGAATGTGCATAGCTAGAGAATTAGAAATTACCAGTTTTAGAAAGTGTTCTGTTGATTTCCTCTTCACTGTATTGATTTTGCAAATTCTTTTTATCTAGTGACTAATATATGTACAGGGAATATTGTTGTAATCCCTTGTGTCCAAAGGGCAGTGTCTCTGTTGAAATGTGTTTTCCAGATCAGTCTCAATCAGAGTATTCTCTTCTGTCTCAAGTCAATATGCAGCAAAGAGGAAAACTCATGCAGTTTTATTCTCTTAAGTGGAAAGGAGAAAGGAAACTATATCATTGTTTTGGTATGGCAACACCAGGATGACTTTTTTCCTGCAGTGTGTGTACAAGATATATGTTGATAATGGTACAAATGGTTTTGAGAATACCCATCAGATTTTCTGTAATCTCATGGAAAACGTCTGACATATATTTGATTTATGCAACATTATAGTTTGTTCTGGTTTTCCTTCTGCAAATTGCTGTATTTGAATGCAATCAGTATCTTTGTTACTCATTCACCTACTGCTGTGTCTTTCTTTCTTGAATTAAATAATTTCCACAGGAGTGATTTCATAATGGTGGCAGAGCTTTCGTAAGCCATAGCATATAAACAGAGGAAGTACATTAGAAGAAACTTTTTTATTAAGAATAACAGTTATTTCTGTAGTGAATATGTCTATATTGTGGCAATGGATAAAAATACATATGTCAGAGAAATAATTTGGTTTGAGGTTTGTTTGTGCTTCTGGGAGCAGCCAAACCCCAGTGATTCTCAGTTTTGCTGATGTTGGGCCTCTGTATTTTCTCTACCCCGCCTTGCCTTAGACTTAGTACCCTGTCTGAGACTTAGTTCCCTCCCTTGGTCCTTGGTGGATAGAGTGGGTGCAGAAGTTAGCTGCCAGGATATGGCCATTTCTTCTGTGGAAGATGTGGAATTAAGAGGCACAGTAATTGATTGGCATGCCTCAGGGCTCCTGGTGGCTTACGATGGGTGTAATGCAGCTACTGCTGACACCAGCCTTAAAAACTGTGATGCAAAAGAGCATAGAGGAGTTGTTCTTTGTGTTTTCCTGGCATCGTGTCATGTACAACGAGGATCATAATCAGGAGAGCTAGATTAGTTACCGTACGTGTAATGAGACCAGAGCCGAGGCTGCTGTAGGGCAGAAGGGATGTAGAAAGCTCAGACAGCTCAGGGATGGAAATGGGGCTATTTCAACACGTTGTCTATCCACCAGCTTCAGTCCCATTCCCCAGCAGGTCAGCTGTATTGAATGGCAAGTGTGACCCTGGCATGCCCTGCTCTTTCATTGGGATGGTTACAAGTAAGGAGCTCCTTACTTTTTCTACTTTTTCCTTCCCTCTGTCCCTTGCACAGCTGCAGCATAACTTCCTGGCTAAAAGTTGAGCAGCAAGTTCTGTAAAGTCAGACACTGCCTTAAGTGGTTCTGTAGCCATCTTCTTTTTCTAGTATCACATTTAATAAAGTGACTTCTTAGAGAGTATGCATAGGAGTTTAAATTATTATGTTCTCCATAATTCCTGAGGTTCTTTTTGATTCTTCTGGTCTCTGCAGGAATGCCACTAGGCTCAACCCTTTTTATGCATGAGAGAGTGTATGCAGGGCATATTAAACCAGTGCCTGAAAATGGAGTACAATATAGAACATGCACAGAGCAAAATTACATTACTCAAAGCAGTCAGTTTTGGTTTTCTGCCAACTTACCAAAATACATGATGGGGCTGGGGCAGGGGGAAGGCTTCCACAGTAGTTAGACTTCAAATGTAGATACAACTCTGTAAGTGTAAGAAGTAATACAGATATTTTGTAATGGATATTTGTGAAATCTGTATTTATGGAAGCTTATGTATTCTTACAGTTTTCTAGCTAATCCATATACTTTGGAAAGGGAAAACAGACACGGAAAAAATACGTGCTCCTGAAACTGAGGAATGACCCTAGGCAGCTCCGTGTAAAAGGCATCGATTGTTTGCACACCAATTAAAGGCTAAATGGCCTACTTCTTATTAGCTAAGTCTAATTTTGCTTCTAATCAGGAAACTAAATATCAAGGCGGAAAGGGCTTTTCTGATCTTTTTTCAGTGGCTATTGCATCAACATTTCATTGCAGTGCACCTGTCTAGGAAACAACATGTGAATGGAGCAGTTCTGAATCCTTGCATTGTTGTTGGAGTTGGTCCTTTTTACTGTGATCACTGTGATTTAGAAAAGCTTCTAACTGATGAAAAATGTCTAGCAGATGTACTAGGTAAAAAAGCATTCAATGCAACAAGAAAAAAGCTCTGCTTTTTCTAGTACACCACCATGTTGTGTTTCTTTCCCAAAGCTAAAATTTCGCCCTACTAATGCTATCAGCAATGTCACTTTTTTTATTCCAAATCAATCAAAACAAGCATCCTTTTAAGAAGAAAAATCAATTTAGCCAATTAATTAGATGAACTTGCTATAGTACCCAAAGGCCAGAATGTCACTTTCTATGGGTTTTGCTTTAAAAATACAAACCGAATTGGAGCTGTCACAGTTTGTCATCAGAAAGGGCTCTTAATATTTTAAAATACACAAGTAATCTTTATTCTGTGTGGTACAGACCCATAAGAATATTCTAATTAGATATTTTTGCTTGCATTTGTTTTGATTTTTTTTTTCTTCCCCATTAGATACAGGAACTTGTCAGCCAGTATAGCCAGTGTCTGGGCAAAATGTTGCTACAGCAAGCTACCAGAAGGTTATATTTGATAATGGATTATTTTCCTACAGCTTTTTAGCACTTAACAAAAGAGATTATAAAATTTAGATTGCCAACTCATAAAAAAGGAAAGCAAAATGAAAAAAGTTATTGAAGGAAAGTGGGTGTGTTTTCAGTGTGATTGTGTGCTTCTCCACCACTCTGTCTCTGAAAGCTGCGTGGAGAGAGTAATACTTTTTGGTGAAAATCTGCTTTACCAGTGTGTCTTCTTGGTGAAAGAAGTGAAAAGTATTTCAGTGAATGTTCAGAGTGATTTGTCTTCTGAACCCAGTAGTTGGTACAGGTAGTGTGATTAGAATGGCTGTCAGGAATAGAAACAGTAAGTTCATCTCAGAGTCAGAGCTCTCTACAGAAAATCACAGGTAATAGTATCAGTCAGTGGAGCAGAAGGAACTCGGTTACTATTCAGAAGGACAATGTAAAGGCTTGCATGTCTCTGGTTTCACCATGGGCAGAACTCAAAGCTAATGTGGTTCTTGTGCAGAGGCTTGCCAGCCTTTCAACAAGCTGTCTGTGCTAAACACCATATTGGTAATAGCAGCAACTCAATGGCATATTGGATTCCTCATTTGCTGAGCCTGCCAACTAAATGCTTTAGGAAAAGAAACTTCTACATATTCAGCCCCGAGTAAACTGCAACTGCAAGCGTACAGTTCTTGCTCTTTGTGTGTTCTTGTAACTGCTCACCAACCAAGGAGCTTCTAAAAGCTTTCTTAAGAACTGAACTATGCTAACCCAAGCCATGAAATGGGCTTGGCAAAGTAGAAGGATCCAATTCAACCAACAAAAAAAACAAACCAAGAAAGTTCCAACAGGGAACCTGCTTACTGATTAAAATGTGCCATTGGTCAAGCCACCTTACTTTTCTTCTGATTTTGGTATGAATTTTAGACCATGCTTAGGACTTCCAACTCTTAACTGTTAACTTACAATAATCATGAGCATTCAAGCTTAGTTTTTGTTCATGAGATTTGTATGATTAAAGCAATGAACTCCTACTGTGGCATGTCAGTGGTATAGTCTGTCATTACTTTCCCCTGTCATACTGCATGAGGGATTTAGTTCTTTCTATGTCTATATTGTATGGTATATTTTTCCAGGGGTTCACCTGGATTTCACTGTTCAACATAAGAAAGAAATAGAAAACCTTGAGAACTATTTATATGTTAATTGCATGTTAACCACATGAGGACCTTTGCTCTAAGGAAATGCGTTTGAGTATCATTTAAGCAAAAATCATATTCTGCAGCTGATCTTGGGCAGGCAGATGCCAGTGGGATTCTGAATAGCTTCTTGTGGAGCAGCTTGTGGTACTGGGACTGAGCAGTCATTAAAACCATTCAAATATTAAAATCACATGCTGGAGGAAACAGGGAAATGGAAACCAAAGTAATTAAACAAAAATGCAGTTTGTTGTTGCTTATTCGAGTTACAAGTTTAAAAAAAGGGGGGAGGGGGAAGGGCATTTTCAGAAATATTCTCAGATTTGCCAAACCCAAGAGTTTAAACATCCACTTGGAAAGACCCAAGTTGGTATTATGTTCATAAAAATGCATCTTCTTCGAGCATTTAAACCTTCCTTGACTTCCCTTGCAACACTTGTGTGACAGTTATAAATTGAACAGCTTGCAGCACACAGACAGTATTCATATGAAGATTCTCCACCTGTCTTAGGTGTCTTCCTCATCTTGTCAAGGGTCCCAGAAATGATGGCATTTTTCTGCCTCTGCTTGTGAAATGAGTTGTTTCTGGGATGTCTTTTTCCTCTCACATGGTAGGTGAGAAGTAGTTCAGGTGCAGAGTTTAGAATTCCATTTACTTTGGAAGTGTTTGGTATGGGAAAGATATCCTGATTACATGGTGAGTGTTTGCACTGGTACCTGTTAGGCAAGTAGATCACATTCCTGTTGCATTCTAGTTTTGTTGGTTTTTCTTCACTCCCTTGCTGGCTGATGTAGAGCAAAGAAAATCTTAGAATCACAGAATGGTTTGGGTTGGAAGAGACCTTAAAAATCGTCCAGTTCCAACCCCCTGCCATGGACAGGGACACCTTCCACTAGACCAGATTGCTCAAAGCCCCATCCAACCTGGCCTTGAATGCTGCCAGGGATGGGGCTACCACAGCTTCTCTGGGCAACCTGTGCCAGTGCCTCACCACCCTCAAAGAGTGCCTGCGAAGAGTGATGATCTGTGGTGGTAGAAATGAGAAGTTTGTTCCATGTATTATTGATGTATCATATGTTTTCACACAATTGTATGATTTTAACTCACTTGTTACTGTACTGGGTTTATAAAAAATGCACGGTACCTTTCGTTATGAATGTTTGTCTGACCCTGAATTTGTCTCTGCATTTTTTTTCAACAAGGAATAGTTCATGAAGTTACAGAAATTCAGTGAAGTTATGAGGTGCTGTGCATCATAATCATGTTCATCTTCCTAGTTCTCAACAAATATAATGTAAATAGAGAGGCCTCAGTTAATTTTAAGCTAACACATTTTATTCTGTTATTTTTTTGGTTGTGCTGAGATCCTAGTTCTGAGGTGTGAGCTAGAGAAGAAAGCTTTGCTGTGCCTGTTAACCTTTTTTTTTGTTGATCACAGTGCTCTAGAGCAGGGACTCTTGAAATTTGTGAATGGAGGGGCACACATTTTGGATAACAGGTTAACTGCTGTTTCAGAAGCACTAGCTAATGCAGCCTTATGTCACCAAAGTGATGTGAGGGATTGCTATGCTTCCTTTTCGTGGGTTTTTTTTTTTTTTTGTGGATGGATAACTGAATGAGAGCATACACAAGCATAAGCTCTCAGTTTTGCTCTTGACACAGCTGGGTCACAATTTGCTCAGGATGGATACGCTCAATCCTAAATGGAGGTTGGAATGGGAAAGGGCACTCTAGGACAATATTCAGATCCATGCAGCATTTAAACCACCAAAAAAAAAAAAAACACATCCCCCAAATCAAATTCAGTAGCAGAGAGAATGGAATCCACAGGTCTTTATTCCTTCTGCCAGAGTAGATTTTGCCTTAAACAGTCACTGGAAAATGTCCTAAGTCTGAATAGATATTTAAAAAAAAAAATCAATTGCATAGTGCAGAGCAAACATTGTGGTTTTAGTGTCTTTGAATTAGTATGACCCTTGCTTGGTTTCCTGCACTTTGGGATTGACCATTCTTGTGCTTGGAGGAGGACATTGTGGTTGCTTTTTTAGAGAAACAGAATCTCCTGATAGGGAACAGTCCATCCCAATATACAGTAAATTAAGCAAAGGTGGCAGGAAACCAGCATGGATGAACAGGGAGTTCCTGGCAAAACTCAGACATGATAAAGGCGGCACAGGAAAGTTGGAAGCAGGGATAGATGCAGCAGACCCAGGAGGAATACAGGTCCAAGTAGGCAGGGATGGGGTTAAAGACAAAGCCCACTTAAACTGAATCTGTCAGGGTACATGAAGGACAACCGGAAGCGTTTCTTCAGGTTTATCATCAACAAAAGGAAGACTAGGAAAAATATGGGGCTGCTGCTGAATGGGAATGGAGACTTGATCACAATAACATGGCAAAGGCTGATCTACTCAGTGACATCTTCACTTCCATTTTTACTAGTGTAAGACTTGCCTTTGGGGGAAGTCCATGAGACTCCTAAGACTAGTGAAAAGTCCTGAGGCAAGGAAGATTGTCATTGGAGGAGGATCAAGTTAGAGAACATTTAACAAGTTGAACACACACAAGTCAATGGAACCTGCTGGGATGGATGCATGCATGAGTGTTGAGGGAACTGGCCAGCATCTTTGCAAGCCTACTCTTGAAAGGTTGTGGTGGCCAGGGACTGGAAAAAAGTAAATGTCTTTGCTATCTTTGAGATGGTTAAGAAGGAAGATTTGGGGTGCTGCAGACTGATCATGTTCATCTTGATCCCTGGGAAGATGATAGAGCAAATAATTCTGGAAACCATTCTGAACAGGGCAGGAAGATGATTCAGAGTAGTCATCATGGATTTATAAAGGAGAAATTAAACTTGACCAACCTGATAGGACATGGGGTTAACAGCTTCAAACTTTAACAGGGGAAGTTTAGGTTAGATAAAAGGAAGAAGTTCTTTACTGTGAGGGTGGTGAGGCACTGGAACAGGTTGGCCAAGGAAGTTGTGAATGCACCACCCCTGGCAGTGTTCTGGGCCAGGTTGGATGGAGTCTCGGGTGACATGGTTTAGTGGGAGGTGTCCCTGGCCATGGCAGGGGGGTTGGAACTAGATGATCTTAAGGTCCTTTCCAACCCTAACTATTCTGTGTTTCTATGATAGCCGCCTGCAGTGAGACGACTAGGAAGCTGGATGAGGGGAAAGTGGCGGATGTTGTTTAACTCAACTTTTTCATACTGCCTTCGATAATGTTCTCATAGGCACTGGTGAAGTGTGAGTTAGGTAGGTCGATGGCAGAGTGGACTCAAAGGACTGAAAGCCATCCAAACTGCTGGTGCTCAAAAGTGCTCAAAGATCAGCAGCACAAAGGTCAGCTAAAGTCAAATCAGTTTTTGACACTGAAACCGGTACTGCTGAACATTACTTTTAATGACCTGGATAATGGGGTATGACATGCCCTTAACATACCTCAGTCAGATACAATGGGATATGGCATGCCCTTAACAGATATGCAACTGATTCAAAATTGGACGTGGTATTTAATACACCAGTTGCTTTTGCTGCCATTTAGATGGTCTTTGCAGGCTAAGAAATGGGCCAATGGGAACCTTATGGCGTTCAGCAAAGGCAGAGTCCTGCCCCTGCAAGGAATAACCCTGCACACCAGTACAAACTGGGCATGGACCAACTGGAAAGCAGTTTTGCAGAAGAGCCCTGGGGAGTCCTGGTGAACAACAGGTTGAACGTGAGTCAGTGATACATCACTGTGACAGAGCAAAAGCTGTTTCCCTGTGAAGGTGGTCTAACACTAGAACAGGTCACTCAGACAGGCTGTGATATGTCCATTTTTGGAGGAGATACTCAAAGCTTTAATTGAGCAGGGCCCTAGGGAACCCGACCAATCTTTGAAATTAGATCTAACTTTGAAGTTGGCCTTGCTTTGATGGGGTGGGAAGATAGCTGAACCAGATGATCTTCAGAGTTTCCATCCAACCTAAGTTATTTTGTAATTCTCTGATTGTAGCACAGATGTTATAAACAACGCCCCTTTCCCCCCAAAGAAGCCCTGGGGGAAAATATAGGCAATGGTCTTTCATGTTTGTTTGCTGCAACACAAACTAAATCAAAACACATGTTTCTGTGGCTTATAGTTCAATAAAGATTTTCCCATGTGTTGAATGTATTTAGATTAAGAATATACAGTTTACTCCAGTGTCATATTCAATGTTATGCAGTTTCTTTGCAGCTTTCTATTGTTTAAGCTGTGCCAAATAACATTCCAAGTCACTTTTTTCTTGTGGACAATGCATTTTTCTCTTTTCCCTTGTGAATTGTTAAAACTCTTCGGAAGAATTCACTCTTTATGATTCTCCAGGACACAATCACTTGAGTTATTACTGCAGTTCCTTTTCAGCACTGTAGTGCCTTTGTACCTGCTTCCTTTGCTGAAGATGCTGCATTCCAAACTCTCCTCAATTTTCATTGTGACTTAATTTTAATGGGGGAGCATAGCAGAATCACAAAGCTTCTTCTTCACCACTTTTTTTCCCCTTCCTCAGTGCAGTTGGGTTGATCCTGCTTTGAACATCCAACCTGTGAAAATTAGTTCTAGATAATAAGTTGCAAGCAGTTTACTTGAGTCTGAAAAAGATTATTCTCAGAGGAGCCTAATTTAATGTGAAATAGAATTCTTCTCAGTCCCCCATAATTTTATTATTCTCTAAATCCATGAAGTCTTTGACAGTAATATTATATTTTTTGCTTGCATGCAGTTCTCACTCTTGGCTATCTAACTTATTAGATGTGAAGTTTTGCAAAGAAAAATTTTGGAAACGCTGCATTTATTGAGTCACAAGCATGAGGTTTTTTTTTTGGTTTAATCCACAGTATTCCAGATCTGACTCCCTTTTAGCCAGTTCAGATCAGGGTACCTACGGATACTTTGAATTTGTGTTGGTCTGTCTGAGGACTGGCTATAAATTACTAGGATAGAAAAAAGTATTTGAAGTCCTAATTTTCCACTCATCTTGGTAGAAAGTTAGGACTATTAATGTTCCATCAGACTTAGACCAATATGCTTATTATTTTATTTCAATGGGAAATAGTATCAGAATTCATGAGGTGTCTGGAGGAGGGGATTGTAAGGACTTTGCATAGGCTTGCTCTATTTTATTCTTGAGAGAGGAGGAGGAAAGAAAGTTTTCACATGTGGATTCTAGAATTACTTTATCTGAAATTATCCTAGTAGGGGAGATGTAATTAGTGTGTTTGGGAAGCAGTAGGTGCTAATGTTGCCATGACAAGTCTCCACAAAGAAACATCAGTTTGCATAAGATCTGTTTGGTATTCCCCATACTAAGAATCTCAAGGGTTATCTGGAGTCATCCACTGTCAATAAGAAAATGAAGCCCCATGTTGGTCAAATATTAACTTGCAAATTATCTTTGCCTGTGAAATGTTCTGTTTCATGAAATGTTCATTCAGCCTCATGCATAACTCTGAAGGATCTGGGCCAACATTTATTATGGTTGAAGGTCATAGGTTCTAACATTTCAGACTGAAAGAAATTTTAAAACCGACTGGAAATCTAGGAAGCCAATGATAAAACCCAAGAAAGCACCCACTTTTGTTTCAAGGAAATTGAAGTCTGAATGTTTTCTGTACCCACCCTGACAAGCTAGTGAGCAGGAGAAGAGCTAAACATCCCTCTTCAGTCATGTCATACAAATGTACATTCATCTGCAGTGATGTCACTCTAACTCAGACTGTGACCTCTTTTGGTTGTGGACTTGTAAGTCAGTTAATGGTCTTCTGTTACTATATGTAATTACAGTTTTAATTTTGACCCTTTGAGACAACATTTCTTTTAAGATAATATTTAAGAGCCAACACATTTTAACATTCCAGTTGGTATTTATGTTAATTTGAGTTCAATTTGTTCGCTGAGTTTTTGAGATCAGCTATTTTTAGCCTGGTTTCCTGAGGAACTGAAGTTTATAGGATGGCTGTATCTATCCATCTGTCTTCCACTGAGCTTTTTGAAGCCAATAATCAACTATCCCAGTTTAGTGGAGTGTGGCCTCAATGCTGTTAAGCTTTGGCATGTTTTATTAATAGCTTTGGTTTAGTAGAGGAGACACAAACAAATGACTACCCCACCTAAGGGAAAAGGTGTAAGATATGATCAGCATTTGTGCGGGGTATGGTTTGGTAGAAAACCAGTATAACCACAATTCTAATGGTGTTTCTCACTCATGGGGTAGTGAGAGAACGTGAGTGAGAGCTGAGGTTGCTGTGGCTGGGTGTGGAAGTGGGTATTTAGTCTGTGGATTATCACAGTTGGGAGGATGCATGGAGATTACTGACAAGGGGACACTGTGTTCTTGCAGTGAGGAAAATGAGTATGTAGCATGATGTCTGTAGGGCATCAGTTTTATTGCTCTGAAAACTGCTTGCCTTTAACAAGGGAGGTTATTGTATGGACACTACTCATATTCTTGGAAGCCTGTAAAAACATATAGCTTATTCTTCATGTTGGGATAAGGTTCTTGGACATGGCACACAGGCTTTTATATGGAGAATTTGCACCTACAAAACAAATGATCTCAAAGTCCTTCAGAAACAATCTGGGCTTTGTTTCTCTCTAGTTTCTATAGAAATGAAGTTAGGATTTATTTCTTTTGTGGAAACTGCAAACAAGAGAAGAAACGAAACTCAGAATTTTGGTTATGAATGATAATGTGGTTGTGGAAACAAGCTCTGAGCGGAGCTCTTGAAGTTAACTCTCAAAGACACCATGTCTAGTGGTGGTGGTTCTAAAAAAGTTTCCTAGCAAAAGCTGTGCCAATAGAGTTTACTGCCAGAAGATAGTTCTCTGGTTTCAGAGACTGAACTTAAAGTATTTATGCACTAAGATAAAGCAGAGATTTTAATTTTTCAGAAGTTCACCTTCTTGGTATTTAAACAATTCTTGAGAAGCTCAGCATCTAGAGAATCAATAGCTGTGATACTTGTTAAAGAAAAACACGGAAAAGCAAATTAAGTTCCACGTGCTGCTATGGAGAGAGGATTAGAACTAAGAATCATCACGTGGCCTCTGCAATTGTGCTTATAGTGAAATACAGGACGTGAGTTTGTTGAAAAGCCTGTCAGCTGTGATACTGTGTTTCATAAGCTGCGTTACCAGAAAAATCTGTTCAACTTTAAGTCTCCAAAATATGTTCTGGGCTTTTTACTGCCTTCTAGTTAGATGAATACCCATAAACAAAAAGCGCAGCACGTGACTAGACTATTACGCTGCGTTTTTCTGTCTCCTCCTGTATTAAGAATGTATGTATTTACCTGTCTAATTACAGATAAGCTCTTAGAGAAGATTCCATAATAGGTAGACACTCTGTGTTTTAATCTGGTTTGGTAAATTTTGGTTTACTTTGCATATATCATTTTAATAGGAACAAGAAACATAGATACTGGTTATAACGAACTAGAAAAGCAAGACAAAAATTGGTGTCAGTTTCTCTTCTTTAAAGCTGATTACCTCTTCAATTTTCAGAAGCCAAATGAAAACCCCTGCTTAAAAGCCTTAAGTCGGCTTGTATATCCATTCGACTCTAAGAAGGGCTGGATAATTTCTAACAGAAACTTAGAGATCACACAGTAGTCAGCTGGAATGCAGAAAATGGGGTTATGTTTTTTGATGTACAGTTGATTCTACATTGCCTGGTTGTAGCACTGATACGGGTTAGTAAAAGCCAATGCATCTATAGTTTCAAGCATTCAAAGTTTTTGTAGTTCTTTTATTTTTCTGCTTATTTCTGCAGTCGTATTTGGGATATTTATCCTAACTGACCTTTATGTGTACCTTATGTATAAACACAAATTCTGTAAAATATTAACAAAGTAGTATGCTTTACAGATCTGTCTACAATAAAGATCTGTCATATGTGAGCTTGTATTATGGAAAAGCTTGTCATATTTTGTAGTGACAGTATATTAGGAACTATAGTTTCGATATGCCAGTTCCTAGAGTCTCTTACTTACTCCGTTGTGCCAGCAAAGCTGTTTTGGCAGAGAGATCGAGGTTCAGTCCAGCCTAATAATAATGCCCCTTCTCTCCTTTTCTCTCTCTTTCGGCTGTTGTTTCAACTAAATCGGTTCCCTGGATTGCTTTGCCAGCCAAAGAATTTCTGTCATCTTTGTAAAGTTGGTGAGGCTAATCTGCAGTGTTGAAACGTTAGTGAGAAGTGGGCTCCAGGAGCCTGGGAGATACAGGTTTGGCTGTTTGTCCACAGTGGTAAAAGGTTGTTCTGCCATTGCATAGGCTGACTTGTTGAGTGAACTGTTTATTGCTGGAATATAGTTCTGCTTGGAAGGTCTCTCCTCCTGTTTTCCTTCTTGTTTTCTCCAGCAGAACATCTAACTGTCCTTGTGCTGAGCCTGAAGGTTGTTACTGACCTGCCTGGGAGAGCAGCAACAGTAGAAAGGAGAGAGGTGCAGGGTTGAGCTAGCAGAGCCTTGGGAGGCAACTGCCTAAACTGGAAGTGTCTGGCTGCTTTTCCAGATGGAAGGGAGGCACAGGTGCTGAAAGTTGGGAATGGTGTTATGTGTGAGCTGTTACAGGGTCATGGTGCTGTGTTTTGGTTAGAACAGCACTTCTGAATCCATATGCTGTAGTCTCCTTTTCTGTTGTAGTCAGTAGGCTGGCAGGACCCTGTGGGATAAAGGACAAGTGACTGAGTGGTGAGGGAAGAGGCTGAGATCCTCACTGCCTGTGTGGACGAAGAGCTCAGCTGGGGAATAGAGTGTAAGGAGAAGAGCAGGAAATGTTTATTAATAGATTTCGTACTGCTTTTGTTCCTTCTTTCTCCAGTCTTAAAAATGCAGTATGCTGTGCTTTCAGTCCTGTCTTGTTCATGGCAGTAAGTTCAGAGAAACCCATGAAACTTGTTCCTGACAGTTATTGTCTGGTACAGCCACTCTGCAAGTCTTGACAGTATTGAATGTAGCAAAAGGAATGAGGACACCAGGCAGGAAAAGAGGATTGCTGTGGAGAAATGGGAAAGCAGGGGAAGATCAGACAAAGTGTTAAATCAGAATGTCCCACGTGAAAACTGTTGGCTAGTGCACGCCTATGTCAGAAGAGAAGGCTGCATAGAGACCTCATAGCAGCCTTCTAGTGTCTGAAGGGATCCTATAGGGATGCTGGGGAGGGACTCTTCATTAGGGACTGCAGTGGTAGGAGAAGGGGTAGTGGGTTCAAACTTAAACAGAGGAAATTTAGATTGGATCTGAGGAAAAAATTCTTTACTGTAAGGGTGGTGAAGCACTGGAATGGGTTGCCCAGGGAAGCTGTGAATGCTCCATCTCTGGCGGTGCTCAAGGCTGGGCTGGAAAGAGCCTTGAGTGGCATGGTTTAGTGTGAGGTGCCCCTGCCCCTGGTAGGGGGGTTGGAACTAGATGATCTTGAGGTCTTTTCCAACCTTAACTATTGTATGAGTCTATGATTCTTATGTACTTCTGCTCCACAAAAATGGCTTTTTCAATGTAGGTGATACCTTTACCTTGTGCCACTTTAAATGCACTTTCCTTACCAGTCGGTCTTAAAAAAATTCCATGTTGTGTTAATAACAGAAATTCTACCATTCACTTGTGAAAGCTCAGTTAACTGAAACTTATATATAAGTGCCTATTTGCGAGTTCATTGATCAAATTAACCAACTTTATTCCTAAAGGAAATTGAATACACTGAGTCTTTCATGGGCTGCTTGATTACATGGTGAACTTACAAAAGCATTTTTCACATTTTTGTCAGATAATTATTACTACAAGAGGATAAGTAATGGTTATGTGCAAATATATTGGCAGTTCTATATAATAACAGTTGTGTGTACTGACTCTGAGGTGCATGGGCAGAAAATGATATCTAAAGGCATGCTGAGTACCAAATGCTAAGTATGTACTGATAAGTGGCAGTGCATTTGCCACAAAGTCAAGACATCATGTCAGTAATGTATATAGGCTGTACACATTAGCACTTAACACAAAAATGAGCAGACAGAAGGATGACAAGTGTGGAAGTTTAGTGGTCTGAGCTTGATGCTTCCTCTAATTAAGTGTCTAAGCATACCATCATTGCATTGCTTCGCAAAGGAGCCTTGTGTATTTTCAGTATTTGATATGCATCAAATCCATTGCTCTGAAATTCTGTTGATGCATTTACCTAAGCTGTAATTTGGTCCACAATTCCTTTTTGAAGGCCACAGCTACTCTCAAAGCTGAAAAAATAGCAATCATCTAGAAGTGAATTGCCTTTCTTTAACAAATACATCCCATGTATTGTACACCTTTGAATTTCTTTCATACTGGTTTCTGCTGCTCTGAGGTTGGAGAGGTAGTTAGCAGAACAGTGCAATATAAATAGGAAGTTTTGAGGCTTATCAGTAGCCATTACTTACATTTAATTTAATTATTAAAATCTCTACCCTCCTTTCTAGGCTTTAAAAAATCCTTTAGTCAGTCAAAATCTCAACTGACAAATTTGATGGTATTTTTCCATTACAATACCTGCTGCTACAGAAAGATATAGAATAAAATATCTCTGCTCATTTTAAGAGCTAAGTAATTTTTTTACCATACCGAGCTATGTTTGATAAGGTAATTGTAATAAAAATCAAAATTTAATCAAAATGGACCAGGGCATAAAGTATTTGTATTAAGGAGGCTGAGAAGAAATCTGTGCAATCTCTTGGACCCCAGGCTCAGTTGATCATAACTACCTGGGAGGTGACTAAAGACTTTGCTCCCTTGCTGGGTCACATCAGAGGCAAGGCATTGAAATGGATTGACTGTTGATAGGATTTGCCATAGTGGATCATGCTTTCAACTGTGTGTTTCTCTTCTAGCCTATTACAAGCAGGCAGACAGGACACCAGGGTATATTGAAATATAGGTTAGCTTATATATGGTGCAATAGTTTAAGCCTCTATTTCATGAGAAGTGCAGTCTGAAAGTGTAATTTTTATTGGTATCTGCAACAAGGATCTGTTCGTGTCAGAATTTGTATCGGAATGTTTCAGAAGTATTTTCCAAGTATTTCTGAAAATTAAGAATAGAATCAACATAAAGGTTGAATCTATACATTTTAAGTGTTTGAAGCTTATTCTTTTGCCTTGGGAAGTAGATGAGGTACATGGAAGGGAGAAAATAATAGCACATTGTATGCTTTCTGGAAAAAAAAAAAAAAACAAAAAAAAAAACCACCCCCAACCAAAACCCACCCTTGCTGTTCCTTAGTTCTTCCTCCTGGAGAGAATATAAATTGCTGATTAGAGCTTTAAAAACTGATTCAATGCATTCAGAGTTTTTCAAACTATTTTTGGATTTGCTTTCAAAAAATCCAAAACCTGGCATGTTCATAGAGTTAAGAGATGATAGACTCTTTCTTTCAACTATCTTACAGTACTCAGCTTCATCTAGTTCAGTAATTCAAAGAATATCACCATGGCAAAGCAAGCTGAAGTTGGCAGAGCAATAGGAGAGCAGTTCGATCTGGTAACGATCCCGAGTGTTTTATCCATACTGCCCGTGTTGTCACGGTTTCAGGGGCAGAACTCCCTGGGATGATTATAAGTAGTTCTTTACCAGTGACAACTCTTCTATATTGAGTGCTTCTTTGTTTTCTGTCCATGCATGCAGGAGCAGCACCACTGTGTGCTGGGTGCAGTTTTCTTGTATTTTATAATGCTTCTGCCTTCTGAGAGGTGTTCACTGACCAAATTCAGATGTGCTTTTCAAAATGGTAATCCAAAGCAATTTAATGGCTATCCCAGATGTGTTCTGACTCTTGAGGCTCAGAACAAGAACCTAAGCTGAAGACAGGAGCAAGTGACCACCAGTAGAAATGGACGTGCCTTACCAGCTCCAACATTGGAAACCAGCTTATTTCATCGTAGGGTCATCAGGCCACTGACATCCAGAAGTACTGCTGAGATACAGGGCTTGGCCCTTCTCTCTGGGTGAGGCATTCTAACCCTACAGCTAAATTGGTAGATAACTTCTGGCTGAAAACAACCCAAGTGATGACCGTGACAAAGAAAAGGCTTTTCTGAAAACTCACTTGAACACCCAACATGTTTAGAGAACCTACGACAATATGTTCTGTGTGCTAGATAAGAAAGAATGATCTGAGAGGCCAAAGCACATGTGATCTGCTTATAGGAGCACCACAGTCCTTGCAGGATCTAACAAGATAATTAGATAATAATCTTCCAGCAGCTGCTTTTGTTACACCTAGTCACGAAAAGAGGAAGAGGTAGCCTATAGCATATCAGGAGGTGATATGGAAATAAACAGAATATAGAGATAAAATCAAAAAGTATAGGTTACAAAGGAAAGGAAGGGATTGCATACAACAACCTTAAATGCTTTGATTACTCAGCATTATGTTTGTGTTTGCATGTGACTTACTTTACCAGAGGACAGGGTGACAAAACTGAGCAAAGTGCTCTTAATCAGGGCATGTTTAAAAGCCAGATTTCCAAGCACATTACAGCTCATTCGTGACAAGGGAAAAGGCATCTCTTGCCCTAAATGATTGTGTTAATATGAAATTTTATTTGTTGTTATTGTTGTGTTTTGAGAACCAAATGCTAGCAGTAAAGAGAAGGACTAAGTTATCAGTAACTCCTTTCTGCATCTGCTGCCTTTGTCTGTATATGTGCTTCTTTTCTGCTTCTGCTGCCTTGTCTTACAGAGCATTTAATTTTCAGACATTAGACGAAAGCTAAAATACAATAAAGAGTTTGTTACCTCTTTACCATCCTTTTTTCCCCTCAGCCTTTCTTGCAGGCTCTCTTTAGTCTCATTCTCAGAGTTTTGCTTATTCCTATCCATTTATTAGCTTTTCTTCCATTCCATTCAAAACTCGTGTGCATAATGCAGTATCTCTGCAGGGCCCTTCTTCTGTCTATATTTAAATCTCTCTTGCCTCAGTTCATTGAAAGCCAGTTTTCACATGATTTATGTATTGCAAATTTCTTCCATTTCCCCTAAGTTCTTTATACTTCTTTGTCTAGCTGTAGGTTTTGATATACACTAAGGCAGTAGGTCCTGTCTTAAAAAGCTAGAAAGACCTTCGCATGTGTTGTTAGCCTACATAAACTGACGGCTGAATACTGAAGCACCATTGAGGCAAATGGGAGCACAACTAAGTTGTTTCCCAGTGAAAAGGAAAGAATGGCAATGATGCTCCGAGGCAAAGCTGTTTGTGTTATCATGATAATTTTTCTAGCAAGTAGAGTTGGTTGAATAGATTTATTAGCTGTAGATACAGTAAAGGAGGCACAGATCATGCCCAGTAGATTTGATGGTTTCAGGGAAGAGGATGAAATCTGCAGTGACAGTTCTACTTGTATTAGAGCAAGGCTCTGGTCTGTAAAAGTGAAGGCATCTGCTTGTGGCTCCTGCCTTGTGGTAAAAGAATGTAGAAATGTGGGAAAATTGCAATTGTCACAGTCTGTGGATTGTCCCAAATATATGACTCTACACGTGCATTTGCCTCAGATAACTAAAAACCAAACCCCCGAAAAGTACATGCCTTTTTTCATAGAAATAATTTGTTATTTCAGGTGACTGGTGTCACTGGTATGTCACAGAACAAAGGATGCTCTGTCCCTACTATCTCTTAAGAGCTTCCTTTTCAGATCCACTGTGGTATTCTGAAGTTTATGTCTCTCTTAGCTCCTATCTTATGCCTACCAGCTCCCTACAGCTGCTGCCTGTCTGACATTTTTCTTCTTTGGGCAAGTTGTTTTGTTGATGGGCCGAGTCTTGTCCAACTTGACCACACAACCTCAGGAAATCATCATCCACATCTGTTTGCTCTATATGCATTCACATTGCTCTGCTGGACTGAGCACTGGGGACAACTTTCATCCTCTGTAGTCCATCTTTAAAAGTGCAAATTCGGAGTAGTCTGGCACTGCTCACCTGTATTGTCCTGTTCAGATCATAGCTCTTGATTATTTAGATTCACTTGAATAGCTGCCTTCATGAGCTTTGCCTTTGTGTCTGTGCTTGAGGATTCCTCAGGGAGTTCTGCTCAATGCAAGTAAGGTACACTGCAGGCTTTATAAGCGGTCTCTCTTCTTGTCTGCACATTGTGTGTTATAGCTCCTCAGGGATGCAACTGCAGTAGGTAAGTATTTCAGCAGTGACTTACAGTGTCTTGATGTTATGTAGAGATCACTTAATTGCATTTGAATGCCTGATGTTCACAGGTTTAAGAGATGTTTCTGTTCTGCAAAACCACCAGTTAAAAAGAGTTATTTTCAAATTAAAGCCCCAATTAGATTTTTTTAAAACCTACGTTGGAACAGACTCGCGGTTGGCTGAGTATTGTTTTTTCCAATGTTACTTACAGCACATACTGAAGGCTTTCTCAAGAGCTGGATGAAAAGATGATACTTTGTTCTGATCTGAAGTTGGATCACTTGGGGAAACATTTTCAGCATGAAATGAAGAATTGTTCTGCATCAACAAGGGAAACGAAATAAGAGGAATTATTTTTTTCAATCTCTTTTAGTCCATTACACAAGAAAAGGAGCATTTATTTCAGTCCAAAAGTATAAGATCTAGTCAGTCGATTATGTGACTTTAGTTGTTTATCCAAAAAATGACTTGAGGGGGAAAATGTGATAGTGAATGCCTATTAGAGAGATCCTTTTCTCTTGGAGAACTGAGCCAGAGCCTAAAGTAAAAATGGCATTTTCTTGTGAATTTGTTTTTTTCAATGGTTAGTAACAAAAAATGTCTTTTTAAAAGCATGAAATGATTTTTAACTTGCACAGCAGGTTGTAGTAGGCAAGAATATGACTTCTGCTTTGAGTGTGGTGGTGTGTTTAAAAAAAGCATACCCCAAAACTGAAGAATTGTTTTCTCTCAAGCACAATAACATTAAATTTGCTAGGAATATGGACACAAAATCTCACAGGCCTGGCTGAAGCAAAAACGGGCATTGGCCTTGGTGTAGAGATAGCACAGTGTTTAGAGTGTTCCAGGCAGGATTAATTCCCACTTAGTCAGAAGCAAACTTAAGTTTTGGCAGGAGGAGAGAGAGACTGGAAGGAGACAGGTATACAATAAATGATTGCCTCCTGATCTGGAATTTCTGCTTGATTAATGACCAGTTGGAGGAGTGGACGTCTTGAGGCAAGGCGGTGGTTGTTAGTTTTTCTCATCATTAACGTTCAAGAAAGTTTGTCCTTCAACCTGCTGTTAACTGAGGAAAGATGTTGAATGGTTAAAAACAGGCTATCCATGTGTATGTTCTGTTTATGCAGCAAACCTCATCTTTTAATGCATTGTCTTAAATTAGTCATGAAAATTTGCTGCCTTTGACAGGAAGGAGGCATATTTCATCTACAGTGTTTCCTTACATCTGCAAGACCTGTTTTACTATATATTAAATAATTATGTAGTATAGTATTCGTATCAGAGACTTTCTTAAATGCTGGTACTGTGCTGCATGTGTTAACAACACGTGTTTGCAAATGTGGCCGTGTTCGTAGCTTCATAAAATCATAGAATCATAGAATGTGTTGGTTTGGAAGGGACCTTAAGGTCATCTGTTTCCAACACCCTGCCATGGGCACAGACACTTTCCACTGGACTGGGTTGCAGAGGCCTCTGATGTTAAAGAAAGGCCTTGCTGGATCGGGGCCAGGGAACAGGTTGTTCTGAAATAAATACAACTGACTTTAATTTTAAAAATCAACCCATTTTCTTTGGTTGCAAATTGGAGGAATATCAGGCTTGGTTTGCTGTGGGCTATGGCGGCTGCTCTGTCCTGCCCTTGTGAGCACAGGTGGCATCCTGAGCCTTGCCCATGTTCCAGGTGCTGGGAAGCGTATTGTAGCTCTTCTCTCCCCACCTGAGCCATGCCCCTGCAGCCTCACCATCTGGGACACCTGGCTGTCCCTACAGTTCAGGGATGCTTGCTTTCTGCCTGCGTACCAGGGCCCTGAGGGCATTGCCAAACCTCTCTGGCCCTGCCTATGGCCCAGGACACCATGTCAGTCCCTCTGCCACCCCATGGGAAGCTACCACTTCTGGTGTCTCAACCCACAGCCAGGCAGTGCTGCTCTTTGGCACTGTGAAACCATGAGCTGTCTTCAAAGCAGACTGCTAATGTTCATTTGCAGAGCAAGCAGGATTTCATAAGCAAGATGCAGCACAAAGCCTAGGGGTATGCCTTGCTCTTCTGCATGGGAAGAAGAGCAAGGGCAGACTTGTCCACTGCTTGTAGTGGGACAGAGGACAGTGGAGCTGACTGCTCCTTTTGTGTGCCCTCTGCAGCCTCGCCACTGGCTTCTTTGAGGCATTTCTCACTGTGCTGCATCTCTCAAGTGCTGATGAAGGAGCTGTTACCATTTTCCTCCTTTAATACGTGGTGGGAGTAGGAGGGATTGAGGTTGTTTTCTGCTGTCAGATCCTGCTTTCAGTGCCAGGAGCCCCACTCCAGCGCTGTTCAATTACTCTGAGTCAGTGTCTGACTTTCTCCTGAGCCATTTCTGTCTAATCCTCCCCCTTACCTTCAGGAAAAAGTTATCTTTCTCCTTTGCTGCTCCCCTCCCCCTTTAAATGAAAACTCATTCACTGGCTTTCAGTCCCTAGCAGAACAAAGAGAACTTTGAGAGACTTAATTACTGAAGATGTGCTGCAGTAAATACAGAGATTATTGATAGCAGATTTAAACCTGAGTGAGTAAGATACTTGCATTTCATGTGTGGAAAAACTAAGGCTTTGTGGATCTCAGATAAAGCTAATTGAAAGAAATCAGTGACTTCTATGAGCGCTACTGTCTGCTGCTAATCAGAGCTGTTATTTCTGAAAAAACACTGATTATGCTCATTAGATGAGTTACTTCCTACATGGTAAAACATTCATATCTTCAATAAACTACTTATGTGTATTAATTTTTTCTATGTTTTCTACTGCCAAAACTTCATGAGTTCTGTATAACAAAAAATTCTGTGTAACATGTGCTACAATATTGTATATTTAAATATTTTGGTGTGACATAACCAAAACAAGTAATGAACAAGAGGTGTGATGAGTGACCACCTCATTGCAAACCTTTCTGTCTTCCTTGTGCAGTCTATAGGAATAGGAATAATCATTTTGGTGACAAATGATGCACTTATCGATTAAATTGCCATGAGAATAGACCTCCTCTATATAGCTGTCTGCCTTTTGCCTCCCTGCAGGGCATAATGCACACATAAGATCCCTGCATAAGGAACACACACTTTGCTGTGCGTGAGATTTATGTAGTAAATTTTACTTGTGCCTGGAAGCCTTCTGTTATTAATAACTGTTAGGGTGTGTGAGCCATAGCTGCCATTCCCACAGACAGCAGTCCCTTACCACCATCTTGACATCCATTCAGTAGCAGAATCCCTTTAGCTGTTCAGATTCACAGGTTTCTTCAGCTCCTCCTATTCTTTCCATCCCATCTTTGCTTTTTGCTCCTGTCAGAATGATGCTAGTTCTGCCCTGTCCGCTGCCCACTGCTGGCTCCTGACCTAGAAATGGGTGGTATAATGCAGTTTGCCAGTACTGCTTTGCAAACCATGTTTGAGATGGTTTTCCTTGGTGTATTTTCCATTGCTACCATTGCCCAGCTATCAGTGCTTGGGGTAAGCAGCAGTTCTTTTTCAGGTTGTCCTTGGGGAGTCATAAGTTTTTTTGCCAGTTGTTTTCAGGCCAGGTTAGATATTATCTGCTTTTAAAACGTAATTTCCAGTGCTCTTCCTTCAAAGGCAGACTCGCCAAAATAAAGTTGTTTAAGCTTTTGTTTTTATCCTGAAACAGTAGACCTTGTGTATTACAGCATACCTTGGGTACTTCAGTGAACGGGTGTGTGTCAAGTCAGGCTGACAGAGAAAGTGTAAGGGATGATACTTGCTATTCAAAAATGTATGTGAGACAAGTATCAAAGAAACAGTGTTCTGAGCCTACAGGAAAAGTTGTGAATAGTGATGCAGAAAAAGACAACTGTAAAAGTGATTAGACTCTGTATGCAGAAAGTACTAACCAGCTTCCCTGTCCTTCAGGTTTCTAATTGAGTAGAGAAATGAATAGTACTTTGAAAATCAGAGGGGTAGGGGATGGCATCCTCACTGATGCTCATTTACTTGCTGGAATAAGGGCTTGCAGGTACTTTAAGCTTTCAATCACCAAGTATTTCAAGGCCATACTTGGTGATTGAACATCAGAGAGTG
Organism: Forpus xanthops; assembly: GCA_032466535.1. Taxonomy (NCBI): domain Eukaryota; kingdom Metazoa; phylum Chordata; class Aves; order Psittaciformes; family Psittacidae; genus Forpus; species Forpus xanthops. Next base: position 104,594 of record JASSUY010015419.1, read on the forward strand.
TCAGCAACCTGTGTTCCATGAGCATAGTTAAATTCAGAAGTATTCAATATTTCTTTCTCTCCTGAACACTTGCTGCATGTTTGGAGTGCAAATCCAGCCTCTTGAGAATGAGCCAACCTTGTCCGGTCTCCACTTCTCCTGGACCTTTGTCCCCAGGGTTCATGTAGGCAGTGTGTCTTTGCAGTGGGACACCGTGTCCTTTGGTGGAGTATATTGCCAGACCTGAGAGGTAATTTTAGCTCAAACAATGGCCTCTTATATTGCCAATCTGATAACAGCCATCCTGGTTTACGGAGATGGCTATCTATTTTCTGCTTTGTGCACTGTCAGTCTTTTGCACGTTAAAAAACATACACTATTTATATAAAGAAAAAAATGCAAAAAATAAGTTTCATTCTTGTTGAGAACTTGTCAACTTAGATTACCAAATGTCATGTTTTTCCTGCTCACGATCATTTTTTGCTCCGTGAACTTGTGAGGGAAGCGCCGTGCAGCATCTTGAGAAGAGGAAACTGCTCGCTTGCTGCCCTGACCTCGAAGAGTCTCCTGTCAGTCCTTCCCCAGCCTGCTTCCTATGTTTTCCCATTGCAAAACCCTTCCTCTGGGGACCAATCACATTGGGCTGATGCAGCTTCTGCCTCAGGATGCACAAAGCCTGCTCAGTCTCTGTGCAGCCCAGGACGTTTTTAGCTGTTAGCTCTTTGCTGTTCACTGAGCGGTATCAGTGTAGCAGCTTCTTCCTTTTGATATGGAGAGCTAAGGATGAGTTCCCAACCACAGAGATTCAGCCTCTGACTTCTAGCTGAGTGTTTGGCGTTATGACAAGCTGCTGAGCACACGCTGGCCACCCTTCGCACATCAGCTCCAGCTCAGCGTGGAGAAACACTTGGTAGCACACGGCAATGGACCGTAATCCAGAGAGATACCCATGCTGTCAGGGATCCCTGAGTGTCTCGGCCCATGTCCTAGGCTACATTCTTAACAAATTCAAGTTCTCATAATCCTGCAGCCAATGCTACTCTATCTATAAAGCATCCCATTGCCTATTCATGAGACTAAAAGCCCCCAAAATCCTACTTGTACAATTAAAATCACTCCATCTCAGTAGCATGCAGCTACTCATTCCTGCCTCCCCGATACTCTGAGGTGTAGCCAGAGATTGTTTTGCTTGTGATGCTGGAACAGCTGTTTAGCAGGAGCTGTCTCATGCTTTTGCGCCATTGTGTAGTAATTAAAAGCTAATCTTACAGCTGCCTTAAATGGCAAAATGGAAACTAACTCTGCTATCTTCAGATATTTTTACTTAATTAAATAGATTGCAGTGAAATTCCCCTTTCAAATATGTTCTTTGCTGTTTGACCACTTAGTGGGCATCCTATAGTCTTACTACATTTTGATGCAGTGACAGCTTTAGAGTTTTATATGGTATATGAGAATATTTTGCCAATATGAAGCAATGGTATCTGTGTTACAAGTCTGGTAATTTGAAGTCTCAATTGTGGCCTTGTCAGTAAGAGCACAACACCTCTTCACAACCTTAAGGAAGAAGAAATTAAAAGTCTTTACATTTCAGATATTGAAAGATGGGGATGGTCTATCATGAATTGCCTTGGGGGGAAAGAAAGGCATCCACTCCTTTTTTCAAGTAACTGAGCATAATTATTTAGAAATCTGAACCCTTTCCTTGTTGGACTAAGACTGAAGAATCAAGCTTTACTGTCCTTAGTTGAAAGTCTGCTGTAGTATCAAGGTGCAATGTGATGAAATCAAGACAAAAAGCAGCGCACACCGCCTTCTCTTCCTTTTTTTGGAGAGAGATTCTATGTTATTCAAGCAGCATTTGATGTTTGGTGCAATCTGTTCCTCACCCCTCCATGCAGGGAATAAATTGTCACAGATTTCTCAGCCTTCTGAACGTGATTGATCTCACAACAGTATGTGGTTTTTCATTATTGTCTTCAGTACTCTTAAGAAGGTCTGTAGGAGAGTTGGATTTACTGGAATGGCGCTAAGTAGTTTAACTTAATCCTGAATAAACAAACAGATGCCCTCACCAAGGACCTGGCATCTGGGGCTGTCAGCATTTATTACTGCAAGGCTCAGAAGAGATAAAATTATCATTAGCCTTCACAGAAAGACCACAAATATGTTTTGAATGGAGTGAACTTAGAACTGCAGTCTAGCCTCCCAGAGACACTAGTTTGGATATTTAGATGCCTGTATTAGTAATGACACAAACAAAATGCTGCTTTCTTCACTTGATTTGTGCTTCAAAGTTTGCATTTTACATTTTTGTGGTTCTTCCCTGCTGGACAAGGCTGAAATAGGTGTGTGTTTATGCTTGTAAATACGTGCATTTACAGTTGCATGTCTGTGCATCCTGCTATGAGTTTGTACTCAGAGTTTTCTCTATGGCTTCTACTGGTTTCTTCTAAAACCGTTTCCTTTAAAGAAACAAAATGTCATTTAGTAATTAACTGAGGTTTGGTAGGGAGCAGCCATATGGCAGTGTGCTGCTACTGCTAAGCAGGCTGGGATGCAGCGCCCATGCACTGTGAGGTCCAGGGGTCTGCATTGGGCATCTTTATTACATATGCCAGTGTAAAATACCAGGGTATAGGGTTGCTTAAGCTTTTAGGTCATCAGTTTTAAACCTATATCCATCAAAAGCCCTAAATCCACAATTACATGCTTTGTTTAATGCAACAAGGTGGTGAGTTTGCTTCCCCTGTGACCATCATTCTTGTCCGTAGTTTAAATAGAGAACTTCAAACTCAGATTTCATCCCAAAGAAAGTTATTTAACAAACTTTGCGTATTTCAAAATGAACTTGTAATAAAAAGAATAGGGTTAAAATTCACTTAAGGATTTCTCAGAGAGGGACCAGCCCCCAATGATACTTGGATTACAGTGAGCAGTCTAATATTCCATATAAGCCTGGGGTTAAGAGTCATACAGCCGTTCCTATGAGACACCGCGCTTTCTGAAGATTTCTCTTTTCCTCCAAAGCATATGATGTTTCTCTTTTAGTAACTCTAATACTTTCGGGACTCTTCCAGGAAGGCTTGTGCAGGAGGATTATTCATTGCTACTGCTTTCACCATGTGCAGCGTGTGTTTTGCATATGAAAGGCAAATACTTCGTGGAGCTTTATGCCATCCCAAGGTCTCATTTCCTATTCACAGAAGTCCTTCCCTAAAAAAAACGTGTGTATATATATATATGTGCACCCATCTCAAAGCAGTTCTGTCTTCTTGAAAGGTTGGAGAGTCTTGTATGATGTGTTCAAGCTGTGACTTAGAGTGAAGTTTCCCAATAATGTATTAAGCTGAATGGGTTTTGGGAGGGTTGAGTTACGCACAAGAGGGGAAGTTGACTTTCTGGTCAAGCTTGTCGCAAACAATGATGCCTGACAGACTGGAGGGTATTTTTATTAAAAATTCTTCACCAAGTTCTCAATCATTAGGGTTTTGGTTTGGTTTTTTTTTGGTGTTTTTTTTTTTTTTTTTTTGGAGAGGGTACCTTACCCGTAACAGGAATCTGAGTACTGAAACTCAGAAATGTCTCACCACATCAGTAGAGTTTGGGATTTGATTGCCTATGATTGCAATTAAAATTTGTTTCTGAAGTACTTCTTTCAAAGAATGTCCATAGAACACAGATTTTGAATTGAGCAGATCAGAACAGTTTGGATAAAACATTTGGAAACCGTGAGATTTCTTCTCAGCATCTTCTGAGAGCTCTCCAGTCTACATTGCTTGTGTTTTCTTCTTGCTCATGCTTAGCGGTACCTTATGCCAGAGGTAGCTGAATTAAAGTCAATAGGCTACATTATGTCCCAAGGACTTGACCTGCAGTAATTGTGGTATGTTGCTGAGCAACCTCGCAGGACTCCCAAGGAATGAACTGTGCATAGGGAGCCAGCATTTACTCCTTTTTTTTCAGAGTTTTTAGTAATTTGTTGCCAGTAAACTGTTCTGCTTAGCTTTTTTTCCAGTTCTTGCTCGGTTTTAAACTGTAGCTGTTCTTCAGTTACCTGTTTGAGGAGAAGTAAATGGGGTCTTGTGCCCTGGTCCCCACATAATTGTGGTCCAGCAGGGAGCGGAAAGGGGCTACTTACAGCTCTTATTCAGAAGCCAGAATCAGTCTTCATAGAATCATAGAATGGTTTGGGTTGGAAGGAACCTTAAAGGTCATCTAGTTCCAAGGCCTCTGTCATGGGCAGGGACACCTTCCACTAGACCAGTTCTTTATAGACCTTCTGCTCATATGATAACTTTAAAATATGGCTTTAACCTCCTAAGGTTTCAGAAAATTAATTAGTCTTGAAAGGACTGAGTTGGTCAATGGTTGAAGAAGACAAATTACAGTCCAGGTTAATGTTTTGATAAAAATGACCTTTTTTTTTTTATCTGTTTTGTTTGGTTTTTTTTTTTGTTTTTTTTTTTTTTTTTAATGCCTGTTTACAAAGGCAAGCAACTTTTTAGTTTTTGAGTGAGGTATTTGCATGAAATTCATATTCTGTGCTTCTTTGTGTCCTGAGCTGAAAAGAGTCAGTTCTTCCAAGGCCAGATTTACCGCTGAGCTTTGTGAGGGAAATAATTATTTTCAGAATAAAGTGACTTTTATTTCAGATCAGTGTGTCTGCAGGGGCAGTGGAGCTGTCCCAATGCACTTTATTTTTCAATACCTTTTCCCATTCTCCATATTAAAAGGGCATCAATTCTAGCATTCTTCAGGAGCTGTGCTGCTAACGTTTGAACTGGCCACTCGTCAGGAGAACGGTTTATTGAGCAAACCAGCACTACCATTACACATAGAGTTATGGTATGTTACGGTACAGAGTTACAGGCTTTTGTCCGCAGGTACAAATCAGTGTTATAAATACCTTACAGGAAAACCTTTATTCTGTGTAAAAAGAAAGCAAAGATTTTTTTAGGCTTTCTTCTTGGACTAAACTGCTAGAAAGAAAAACAGTTTGGCAACAGGGCCTTAAACATTTAAAAATACTATTGCAGCAAACCTGTGATACCTGCTGGTGATATACAGGGAGGGAGCCAAACCTCTGTAATATTCGTGTCCTTACTTTTTATGTGAATTATATCTGTTAGGACCTATAAGCAGTGACTTGTGTGAAGCTGCATTTTCATTCTGTTAATGCACATACTTTCATGTCTCTTGTCTCTGTGTAAGATGCATAACTTGCAAAAGGCTTGTAGCTTGTAACTTTCTAAAATAGCTGCTTTGGCAGGTATGAAATTTGCGCCTGCAAAAGGTGAACTCTCTCCTTTGATGTCTTCCCTATGAGAAACACAACCATTAAACTTCTCCAGATGAGACTAGTTGGGAGTTGGGGGCTCCACTATATGAAAGCACACTTTCTGTGGGTATTAGTTAAGTCTCCTGCTGGGCAGGCGCAGAAGCAATCTCAGGAAGAGCCCACAGAAAAGGTCTGAAATGTATAAACAGGAGTTTGGGGGGGTTGTTTTGTGATGCTAGAGTTACATAAGGGAATTACTGCTTAGTCTGCTGGCTTTTTCTTCACAGAACACTTGTATTTCCTGACTTTTATAAAGGGGAAGCTGATAGACAACAGAATTGAATGAAATGAGGAAAAAGATAGAAAAGGGCATTTTGGGCCCTGACGTCAGCAAATTTATCTCCTTGACACAGGGTAAAGGCAAGGACTGCAAAAGCAGAGATAGTAGAAATGAGCTGTAATTAGCCAGCTCCATTGAGGGAGGACTTGGTGTTTCTGCCTCTGAACAAGTTGCTGGTAGCTGAGTGTGTGGTAGCTGTTGTTTGCTGCTGTGCTCTCCCACTGAAGAAGGTTTGAGTTTTCATTACTTAACGAACTATAGACCGTTGTGATTCTGTTGCAGCTGGCTGTTAATCATTATGGGCTCTTTTCAGGTTTGGGCTTGGAACTCTGTAAATCATCAAACTGGTTTTATCTTTAGCTTTGTCTACTGGTTGGTCAGTGGTCCCTACTGTTGCATAGAAGGTGCAGAGTAGTTTAGCATGAATCTGCTATCTCATTCCATGGGTCTTTCCTATATAGTACGTAAGCAAGGATGTTGGTGAATGTCTTTTTAAATAGGTGCAGTGTGAAACGGTATGTGTACCTGTGTAGTGGGAGGAGGGAAAGCAATGACAGCTTGTTTCTCAACTTGAGAACCTGTTTGCATACACTTCAGACAAAAAACTTGGGGAAAAACCCTTGCTTTCAGCCTTCCTGCAGGCTTTTTACTGCTGTGGTGCTTCTATGCTGACTTACCCTTACCACCACCACTGCAGTCTGTAGAAAACAAAAACATGATGCAGGATTGTCGTTGCTAGTTACATGAGCCGGAACTACATCCATCATGACACCTAATGTGCTCCATGGGTCCATCACCAGGAAGATGCCAGGCAGGTCTTGTGCGGTTGTATTGCGTCTGTATTTGTCATTAGAGAAGTACTACTGTAATGTTGCGCCTGGTTTTGGTACAGAACATTGAAGTAGATAGATGAGTAATTGCAAGAGTGAACAAAGGGAAGAGATAAAAAAAAACTCACTGTGGGAAACAGAAGGTTGTTGAAGTGATGTTTGGGTTGTGGGGATAGAGGAAACAGCACAGTTTGAAGCATTATACTGCAGTGAAGGAAAGAAAGTACTGGGGTGCAGCTGAAGTACAAGCAGCAGGTGAACATATCCTAAGTGTTGCACAAGGATTACTTAACAGCAAGATTAGAGATACTGAAGATTTGAGACACCTGTAGAAAGAAGCTGGAATTGGATGTTATTCCAGCCATCCATCACAATTTTTCTTAAACTTGTTGGCAACCACTTCCCATCACTCTGAAATGAACCAGACCTTTTCCAACCAGTGTCAGTTTATCAGAAGTTCACAATTACATCCATATATTCTGTTCCATCTTTGCTTGGCAGAACTCTTCAGGGTTGTCTGGCTTCTGCAAGCTTAAAATAATTAATTGGTTTCTTGCTTTCAAGACTTCAGTTAAGCTGAGATACACTGATTTTTTTATGCCACAAGATACTAAAGTGTGAATCCATCTGCTCACCATGCAGAGGAGAAAAGTACTAAGGTAAAAGCTTGTCAAAGCTTGTCAGCTGAAGAATATTGGCAGCTGAAACCTCTGTGGTGGTATTTCTTCTCATGTCCATTCTTCCATGTACATAGGTCCTTTCTAATTCCATGTGTGGTGTTCCGCTTTCCCTTTTTTTGTTAGACTTTGAACATCTCAGAGTAGATAAACTGGAGGGGCAAAATGAATCAAAATCCATCACTTAAAAAAAAAAAATATCAAAAAAATTAGAATGCTGTAAAAGTAGCTGAATTTACACAGTTTGCAGAATGATGTGGGTTATTGTTGGCCATATTGGCTGGAAGCAGGTTGTCCCTCTGAAATCTGATTTTGTCTGTTGGTTTTGGAGAAATGTTTTTTTTCTTTGTCAGAAGATTATCTGGTAAACTGCTGTGTCCTACTCACAGTACAGCGTGCATGCCAGTGTACTGTCAAAACGCACCTTACAATGGACTTCTTGGCATCATGTAGGCCCATGCAGCTCGTTAACAAATAAAAAAATTGCATTAAATAGTAAGGTCACTTAAACCTGAGGGTGAGGGGAAGCAGATGTTTTAGTGCAGCCATTCCAAAATTCTTTCTGCTTCAGGTGCTTGACACTAAATTGCTGACATATTTTTGTTTTGTTTAACTTCCTCTCCGTTGCCAGGGGAGGTAGGGAGGAGGTTGTATTTTATTGGTGCCTCCCCTGTGACTTTGCCACAGAAGTATTTTATGTATTGTACATGTTTTTTTTTTTTTCAACTGTCTGAGATGTAAATGTGTTAGTCTGTCTGTGCAAAGGTCCAGGTTAAAAACTTCTCTGAAGCAGAATGAAATGCCTCTTCTCTGGTGCACTGTTTTTAAAGCTGTGATCAAGGAGGATATCAAGGACATGGTTGGATATAGCCTTGGATGACATGGTTTAGTGGGAGGTGTCCCTGCCCATGGCAGGGGGGGTTAGAACTAGATGTTCTTAAGGTCGTTTCCAACCCTAACTATTCTATGATTCTATGATCTTCATCATTCATAAACCTCTCCAACTCTGGAGAAGCTAAGTGTAGAGGAAAGCTTCAACAAAATAACAGATATCTTATATCGCCTTTTTTTTTTTTTGGTGGCCTTTATTAATCTGGTGACATTGAGGAATTCTACTTTTTTTGACTCATAACTCACAACTAATGTGTTTTAAACTCAGGCCAATCTTAATGCAGGCTAATCTTCCACATATAGGTGAATCCTTTCCTTAAATTTCTGAACTTCATGCAATCCAGCTATAAATGACGCAATGTGTTCCAGTAGTTACATTACTAAATAAAGAAATAAATATGATAATTTAGTTGCCTCTGTAGTAAGTTGGTCAATGGTGTGACTTTTAAAGAACAAAATGCAGCCAACTTAATTCATTGCATCCTGTTATTGCAGGAATAATCTTGAATAGCAGTTGTGATTTCTCTCTCATTACATATAGAAAACAAATAGAAGTTCTTTTTTTATTTCCTGTCACTAGAGTTTGCAGTAAAACAGCATAACCATTACTAACGGAGGAAGGAGCAGAAAGGCAGGTTTTAATTAAATCTCTGATATGCCAGGAAAACTTAACCCACTAATAGTTTAGTGTGTGGCTCGCCTAGGAATACTCTGAAAGATGTGGTTCACTGGAAGAAAACTCTAGTAGAAGTTAGATACCATGGTATAAACTCTGTCCAGTTTAATCATAGAATCACAGAATGGTTACTGTTGGAAAGGACCTTAGGATCATGTAGTTCCAGCCCCCTCCTGTGGGCAGAGACACCTTCCAGTAGACCAGTTTGGTCAAAGCCCCATCCTGCCTGGCCTTGAACACTGCCAGGGATGGGGCATTTACCGCTTCTCTGAGCAACCTGTTGCAGTGCCTCAACACTCTCACAGTAAAGAACTTCTACCTTAATCAGCATTGATGAGCGTTTATGTGCCAGTATAACTGGATGTGCGATGGAAAATATTTGCATGTGTAGTGTACTGAGGAGAAGCAACCTTGTAGTCAGCTTTTCACATACTGGAAAATGCAATCTTATGACCCCTGAAAGGGCTTATTCAACCAGCTGTAGAAGTGAACTAAGCTGGCAGGATGTGTCTTCCATGACAGTTTGTGTTTCAGCCTGGGCAAAGTTGTAGAGATGATTTGAAATTCCCCAAAATTTAACAAGGATCCAACCTTTCTGTCCAGTAAAACCTTTTCACCTTGACCACAATATCTGAAAAATTGACTTTCCTACTCGTACCCTTTTCTACTTTCAGTAAAACCAGACAAGCTGAAGTTCAGGAGAGGTTGTTGCATGAGTTACTCTGTAGACACCACTAGGGTCACTGTAGAAACCAGGCTTTTGATTTGGAAGGTAGTCAGGTGTTTACAAGTTTGGCCAAGAGTAAAGTCCTGTAAATTAGGAAGAGAATGAATTTTTAAATTAATAATGGGCTCTAATGTGTAAGATGTAACCATAATTTTGTAATTATTGTTTGCTGATGTAAAAAGTGGTAAAGGGAGAAGAATGTGTGTGTTTAAACTGTACAGTTTTATCCTTGAATTCCCTCTTTATCTATATTTTAGAAGCATTGCCTGTACTTATGAACTTGCATATTAAGCCCTCTGACCTCAGTGTTACTGATTTGCTACCAATTGAAATACTGGAAAAACACAAGAGGCAAAAGAAAAATAGAAGAATCTGCTGTTTTCAGTTACCACAGTGTGAGTTCTGGTGCATGTAGGATGTAGGATGTCTATCATCGTTTAATACTTTTTGTGTTACTGTAAGGATAGTCATCTTGATATGAGTAAGAGCATGTCTGCATCTGACATAGTGTAGCCTAGTTAGATGTGAAAATAGCAATAGCAGTATGACTGTGGCAGCGGGGAATTCTGTGAAAAAGGATTTATCCTCCTCAGTAGAGAACATCAGCCCACACCTCTGTGTTCCCAGTGGTACATCTCTTCTGGTAGCATAGTTAGCTGGGATATCATGTAGGTGTCACATAGACGTATCTTTATCTTGAATTCGCAATGACTAAAGTCACTGTCTCCCCATCATACAGGAAAATATGCAGGCAGTTAACTCCAGCGATAAGTTAGTGGTTCACTTCTACATGGTCCTTAACCCTAAGAGCCAGTGTAGCTCCTACCTATTCACATGATAAGCTGCATTAACTTCTTTTATATTTCATGTGAACAGGCCACTGTTAGTCTCAAATGCTATGTGTAGCTCTGGCAGTTCAGACTGAGAAGCTTTTTGTTCTTCTATTAATGACTTAATTTTTGTATTCATGAATTCAAATGTGGTAACTAGTCCCCACAAAGATTTTGGCTACATCAACTACTCATCTTGGGAAAATGTTTCCTCAGAAAGATACCTTTCTGTGCAGTCCTCCTGTATGTGTCTGGACCCTTCCTATATGCCACTTTGCTCCTGCTAGACTGTAGGAGGGAAAGAGTACCTTGCACATACAATATGTTTGGGTCAGCTGGTACTCAGAAAATTAAGCTAGTTTGTTTTTCAGAAGATGGTTGCCTAGATTTATGGACCTAAACAGTAAAATTAATACAACGGCATGTCCTGGGTGTTCATTCCCCAACTTGGTTAAGTATCTGTAGCTCTCATCACCTTCACTGACAGTTGATTCTCATACTGCTCCAATTTTATGTGAAGAATTTTGAATTCCAAGCCGAGACACCTTCTTCTGAAATTTTGTCTCAGTTGCTCTGATTTTACTGCATTCTCCCTGCTTCCCTTGCACCTTCTTTGCAGGAGCTATTTCTGCAAAACAGATGAGCTTTATATGTTGAAAACTGAGATTCCACCCCCCAGCCCCCCTCCCCAGTTCACTGTTGAAATTTCCTTTTGCTTCCTGTTTTTCTGTCCCTGCAACAACTGCAGTGGAAGATAGAGGCACTGTACTTCAAACTTCTACAAGCTCACAGTAATGACATTGCTTAGAGGCATGTTGCAAACAGCTTAGCACATCCTTATTCAGTGCTTGGAATTCTGTATTCCTGCAGCAGAGAGACTTTCACTCCAAGCGTAAGCTTTGGTCTGGAGTTTAAATATAGCACAAATATTCAGAAGGATTTTCTCCTTCTCATGCCCTCCTACCCTCGAGCAAATCTCTTGTATGGTGCTGCTTTCCAGATGTTCTTGTGAGAAGCAGAGGGGAATCGATGAAGTCTGCACTATGGGAAATAAGTTGCGGGTTTTTTTTCCATTAGCTTTGCCAGGCAACCTGACGTGTGAGATCCCAAGTTAGATTGGCTTCACCAAGTTAGACTGGCTTCAAAACTGGGATGAAAAAGAGGGGACAAATACCCCATCAGTAACAGAAATTCTTGATGTCACTAGCTTGTTCTGTAATTTTTTTTCATTATTGCTGGTCTGCATGCAAACAATAACCCAGTGTGAAGGTGAAGATTGTAAGGAATGAGAAGTCTGTAGACTCTGCAAAGGTCATTACACATTCCAGTTTTGCAACAGAATTTCAACATACCACTAAATATAAACGTGAAGATGCATTTATGCCAGTCCTGATCCTCTAAGGCATGAATCCAAACCTAGCAGTTCAGTGGCAGGCTGTGAGTGTCACAAGTCGTTCTGCCATCCCTGAGGTCTTTGAAGGAAGGAGTGGAATGCTAATGATGGAAACAGGACAAATCCCTTCAGAGTTGAAGTGTTGTTGGGTTGTCTTTCTGGCAATTTCACTCTTTGAAAAGCTTGACCTTTTCCTTTTGGCATACATGATGTACCCTAATTGTCAGATAAAGTCTCCTAAAATAAAACTTCTGCCATCTGTAGTTTGGAAAGGTGTAATGGAGAACCTGCTGACTTGCAGCATCCTGGCTTCTTCTTTTGCTGTCTCATGAGCTTTTAGAGAGACTGAATTGTTGCTTCGCTATTCTTCATTTTTTTTCTGAATGTATCTACTTCATCTTACTTCTACATTGAAGAAATATTCCTAGTGGTATTCCACAACATTAGGAATCAGAGTTGATACACGAGACACTCATACACTTTTTGTTGTCTGTTATAGTGCAGAAAGGTGTGCCAGGCTTCTCCCAAAACAGGTAAGGCCATGTAAAGCTTTACAGTCTGCTTTTAACCATGCTTAAAATAGGTCAGATATAAAATATGTATTTTGAACACAGAGAATGGGCCCTGACTTGCTGGTGTGAATTTTTTTAGCTTATTAAGAAATTAAAAATATATGTCTTTGTCTCGCTTTTTGCATGGACACTATGATAAAAATGTTAATTTTGGAAACTTGGGAAAGGTGGGCACTGTCTGCATTAATTAAAATGGAAATGGTAGTGCAGAAGTTGAGAGAAATCAGCATGTGGGATGTCGCAGATAGAATTAATAATGGACCTGTATCAGTAATAAGGTATATCGTTTATATTTGAACTGTAGGAGCTCAGCAGACAATCTTCATAGTTCTTCAGAACTTTGAATATTTCCCTTTCTTTCCACAAGAACTTGCAGTTTACAGCAGCTTGTTGGAAATACAGAAGGGCTTTTTTGTGGCGCTTCACTTTATGTTCCCAGAACACCTTTCCTGAAAATGAGGAGCTCTGCAATGAATTCAGTACTGCTTTTCCTTCTGTCATTTCTGAGGTTTAAGTGTTTCTCCAAGTAAAGTCCTAATCTAAGTCAGATAAATGCTTCTTCCTTTGTATCTGACCTTGAAAGGTGTTATGCACCATTCATTTTCACTGCCTCCAAATGGGAGCAGAGAGTCCACAGGATCTTGCCAATTCTGGCTTTTAAATTGCAAATGAATGTACTGCTTTTGATGTTGAACACTCAGAGATACCCTTCTTTTTATTGAGTTACTAATTACTTGGTTCATTAAAAGTAGTACTCTATTGCTGTGAATGGAAGTCTTCCTTGGAAACATATTTTTGAACTTCCCAAAAATATCTGATGTCAAACACCTGCTAATTTTACACCCAACTCGCGTATCAGAACCTAATAATCTGATAGTTTCAAAAAGGGCTCCCCACCCTTCTATAAACTCTATTTGGCAATACAACTCTAATGCCACAGTATACATACATAACATACTGCAAAACAGCAGTTCAGATTTATGAAGTTTCATAGAATGAAATTATTAGATACTGATAGATTTGGAAGATGATGGTGAAATGGCATCTTCCTTCTCTTCTGGTAGACTTCTGATAAATTTGAAGCTCTACTCCCCTCTAGCTGCTGTCTCTGTTTCCTTATTGTTGAGGAGGACAGCAGGACTTCTAGTTTTCCTCTCACTTGCATGCTAGCTTCTTCCCCTTATAGCAGTGCCTTGCCACTTACTGTGGCTGCTCTTCCATCACAGCTTCCAATGTTAGGTGGACGTAACTCCCAACTGGTCAGGTTTTGACCAAGTTGTCTGTTGGCACAGCAGCAGCTGTGATACTTGGTGTTTGGATAATTCCATCCTGTATGTAGCTCCTTAACGAAACGTAACTAAACATCAACACATTCAATTTACCTTGGACTCTGGAGCATGACATTACATTGGTATATGCTTGGTTGACTATCTTTGAAGGTATTTTTGCCTCTATGAGAAGCCAAGAGAAATCCAAGGGTCTGTAGAAATGACTGCATTAGGTCCACACACACAGCATGCGAAGCCTGTCAGGTGTTCCTGGTAAGTTGAATTCCCTTGCACATTGAGTGGTTTTTGTCAGAGCAATGCCAGCATGATCTGCAACAGTAAAAACTGATCATGCAAACACTGTTCAGCAAAAAATAACTTTGGTAGTACAGGTAATCTCACATAGTTGGCATTTAGGTCATTTCTGCTCTGCTGCACATTTACAAGTGATTTTTACCATCTCTTATGTTATTCTAAGTGGAAGGCAGGACTGAGCTCAGCCACTGGATCAGTTATAGAGTTGGTGTGAAATATCTTCTGCCAGCTTAGCTGCTTGCTTTCTGTTTAGTCACAAATAAAATATGCTTAGAATAAGTATAAAGATTACTTTATCAGAGAGTGATATGCAGCCTTCCAACAATGAAGTAGGCTATGCCTTAACAATACTATGGAAGTTGCAGAGCAGTAAGCAAGCACACCAGAGTAGATCAGTATTTATCTGGTATATTTAGGTTATTTTAGTATCAGATGACTCTGCTGCTGAAAATTGTCTAAAGAACTAATGAAGGCTCCACAGATTAATGATAACGTGTGAGTCTTGTCACAAGGTCATTAGGTGGAGTATGATTCCTGTTGCCAGCATCCACCAGTGCAGTAGTTACCTGGTAAATTTAAGAACATCCTAAACAAATTACTCTTTGGATTTGCACTCTTGATGTAAGATTCAAGACATGATATGTAAGTATATGTGTTGTAAGCAGGACCCTGCCCGGGGCAGGAGGTGAAGGGATCCATGTGCTTTGTCAGCTGCAGATGATGTAGGGATTTGCAGAAGCAGGTGAAAATACCTGGTGTGTGCCTTGGTTTGGCATGCCAGCTCTGACCTTGTGAGCAGAAACATTGATGGGATGTGCCAGGAATCTGTTCCCCGGGAGAGTGGAAGCACAAATGAGCCCAGCTCCTTGCATGGCTGGTGGGTGAGTCATGTTGTGGAATAGCTGGCATTTTTTGACACCACTGCAGCCCTGAGTTTCTACAAGCTAATGGGCGTATAGTCCAGGCAGTTTTGCTGGGTTTCGGTGCCTCTTAACAGTGTGTAACCCTGAGACCCCATCTGTAGTACTACATCCAGCTCTTGAGTCCTCAGTACAGGAAAGATACAGACCTGTTGGAGAGGGTCCAGAGAAGGGCCACAAAGATGATCAGAAGGATGGAGCATCTCTCCTATGAGGAGCAGTTGGGAGGGTTTGGGGTTGTTCAGCCTGGAGAAGAGAAGACTCTGGGGAGTCCTTATGGCCTTTCAGTTCTTAAAAGGGGCCTTAAATAAAAATGGGGAGAGACTCTTTAGCAGGGCCTGTTGTGATAGGATGAGGGGTGATGGTTTTAAACTAAAAGAGGAGAGATTCAGGATGGATGTGAAGAAGAAGTTTTTTACAATGAGGGTATTAAAACACTGGCACAGGCTGGCAGAGAGGTGATGGATGTGCCATCCTTCGGGACATTCAAGGCTAGTCTGGATGTGGTTCTGGGCAACTGGATCTAGTTGAGGATGTCCCTACTCATTGCAGGGGGGTTGGACTAGATGACCTTTGAAGATCCCTTCCAACCCAAACTATTCTATGATTCAATTACATTCTCTTCTACATCATCTTGTTGCACAGGGGTTGAACTGTTACATCAAAACTGTAACAGTGTGCTTATGGTGGTTTGCAAAAAGACCATGTAAGAAGGGCTTTTTTTGTTTGAGATCTGAGGCCGTGACTTGAGGTCACATACGTGCATGAAAAGTGAGTTCCACTGATGGTTCCACCTCTCTCACCCCTGCTGCATAGCCCCTGCTATCACAGCCACCCCACCAAGGCAGGAAAGCCATGCTTGCTCTCCCCTCATCCTCCCTAACTGTAATTTCTTGGTCTATTTAACAAAAAAAACTAAACCTAAAACAATTCCTTGTCCTTCTGCAGATTATACCCACTGGTTGAAAGCGTGCTGTATGAATTCAAGCAACGGATGCAGTGTTTAGTGCTGCAGCCTGTTTGAGCTATTCTTGTTCCCTTCTGGTTATTTTTTTCCCTCCCTCCCCTTCATTTACATGGGCCAGTTACCAGTGTGCACATTCTGTAAATTGGTTGCTGTTCCTATCGATTAGAGAATTGGTCAGGCTAACAATTAATTCCTCCCCACTTTTTCTGCCCTTGAGGTCCCTTTCAGCTGGGCTGGTGCCAGCTGGGATGAGCCTGCTCCTTTCCACGGGAGGTTGGGGTGGGCTTTAGTTTGGTCTTTTTATGAGACTCAGCCTGGGGAGTATGGTGGCAGGCCATGCATGTGAGAGGAGAGATTGATTTTTGTCACCACTGAAAGCATATAGATAACTACATCCAGAGTGGGTCAGACCACATGAGTTTATATCCTTAATAAGAGATTTTTTTGTGTTGATCTCTACTGCTAAATAACATGGAAAATTAAGCAGAGATGGCCCAACTATTTTTATATTTCACTGCTAATTGATGCTGTTGGTCAGAGCAAAAAGCAAACAGACCCTTTATCAGTTTTATTTTATATTTACCTGGAGCGCATAAGTGTTTGCTGAACTGCCCAGAGCTTGTGAGAACAGGAATGGGATGTGGAAAACATTCCCCTCATAGCATGACTGCTTCAAATGGTTGCGGTGGAAGAAGAGATCTGTACTGCCCTTTGCAAAAGGCCTGGCTTTAATCAGCAGGGTTTTTTCACCTTTTCCCAGCACTGTGTACCTTATTTTAATATCCCCCATCTCCCAACCCTTCACTCCAGCGGCTTTTGTTTCTTTTTTGGGTGGAAGTGAAGAATATTGCCACCTCTTCCACTTCTGTTTTGAAGTTGTTCTCTCTCCCCCCACTCAATTTCCAGCTCATGGTTTGTAAAGGAATTTGTGTATGTAGTTACTATGAAACACTTTTCTGAGGAGAGGTATTTGTTCTCTGTATTCAAAGTGTGCAGAAGAAGTCATTATTTAAATACACCCTGGTGACATGGTCTGCAGATCATGTTTTTACGCTGAGAGATTTCCTTTTGATCTCTCACATACCCCATCTCTTGGATAAGAACCAATGTTCTGTATTGGGGGGGGGTGAGTTGTTTTACTTCATCCTTTTTAGACTCCATTTTAGGAAGAAAGAAGGTTGTAAGTTGAGACATGATGCTGTTGGACACCTGGAATTTTGTCTTCCTTTGGAATTATGTAGCTTTGAATATTTAAAGCCCAACTACAGTGCTGGACAGGCTATCCTATGGCAGCTTTAGCAAACATTACTAAAACTTGCAAGCGGACATTCTCTTAAGCTGATTCTTATTTTTCTTAATATGACTTGGTATGTGAACTTTGCTCTTCAAAGAGCTAAGCACTTTGCAAAGTCTATGTAAAACCCAAAGTTTTTTAAAAATATTGTTATTACTGGCTGGCTGGGCAGGGGAAAAAAGAGCCTTAATTTAAAGACTGTACTGTTTTCCCCAGGTGAGCAGCCAAAAGACATTTGAGTGTACATGGGGTAGATTGAGTGTAAAAGATGCCAAGGAAGTGATGTGTATGGCTTTCCTATACCACCACCTCTCCCAGGAATGCTTTTTGTGTATTACTGAATTGTAACCAAACAGTCATTTCAGATAAGATGGTGGTGAGAATGCCACCCATTTACAATCATTGTTTCGTCTGCCTCTGAGATTTTCTTTTTCTTCTGCCTGCATTTCTGCTAATACCTCTGACCTTTCTCTTGTAAGGACTCCTTCACATTCTCTGCTAGAGAAGTTCTGATTTGAGTAAAAATAGAAATCACAAGCTCTTGGCTGATAGCATAAGGGGAAATTTAATTAATGCACATACTCCTTCACCCTTGATGCTAGGGAAGTTGCATGTGGTGAATGGTTAAAGTAATCTACTCTGCTTTTACAGAGTTTGTTTGTACTTGTTGTCACTATTGGACAACAAAACCTTCTGTTTTGTTAATAGCTTTTATTAGATTTTGTGCTCAGTTTGAATTGCTTCTTCAATTCACAATAAAGGTGTTTTCACTTTCCTGTTCAAGTTCTCCCTTCTTTTTGTCAAAATCTGCAGGGTATCAATCAATGTACTTGAATTTCAAGTTTTGTACAGATCATCCTCAAACAGACGCACACTTTTCCAGTCTAGAGAAGTCGGGATGACTCAGTGTTTGCTTGATGGGCCACATATTTTTTTTTACCATACTGAAAGAAAAGTTGTTTTAGAAATATGAAAATTTTATTATCTGTTGATAAATTTAGAATACTCATAGAATAGTTAGGGTTGGAAAGGACTTTAATCTAGTTCCAGCCCCCCCCTGCGAAGGGCAGGGACACCACACACTGAACCACACTACCCAAGACTCCGTCCACCTGGCCTTGAACTGCCAGGGGTGGACCACTTGCCACTTTTTTTGGCATCCTGTTAAATAATAATTTGCAGTATTATCTTTATCACCTTCAAATTATTAAAACTTGGCCAACTTCTATCCACATTCTTCATGGCACTTCTGTTGTAAACTATTCTTTGTTTGAATTTCCTTCACTTCAGCCTTATAGCCTTTATTTTGCAGCTTTTGCTGTGACAGTGGACTGCATGTGATGTAAATGTCTGGGAAATCACTTCCTCTGGAAATCTCTGGGTTGTAGCCTCTGGATTTTTTTTGACACTGACGAGCTAATTACTCACTTCTTGTGGTTTACTTACAGGCTTTTCTGGGCAGCCTTCAGTGGGGCTGCTGTTTGCCGGTGGTATGGTTCTCTAAAATCCAAAGGAAGAGGGAAATATATTGCTTCTTAAAATGCTGGCATTCTCAGGCAACTGATATTCCATTGAAGCAGTGAGGTAGTAGTCTCTGTGATAAACATCTCTCTGACATTTGTCCAGTAGCTGATCCTGCCTGGGTGAATAGACCAAAAAATGGAACCCACTCCAGACCACATCACTTGAGATGCCTCTCGTGTAGCGAGCACTGAAGTGAAGGTCGTCTTGATCCGGTAATTCCCTGTTACTGTTTAAAGCCATGGTGTACAATGGACATATATATGTATGATCGAGATACATACTGGAAGAAATGACAGCCAGAAGTTTTCTGTAGCTCTTGTATTCTGGTTTCTGGATTCCTGGAAAATCCCCAGTTCTCCCCTTAATGCCTGAGAAATAAGGATATGTCCCTTTTTTTCTTTCAACACCCAGCTTTTATGGATGGATGTTGTAATTACATATTGACTTACAACAAAATCTGCCTCAGATGAGTACAGTTTAAGGGAAATAGCTCAGCTTTTTCCGAGGAAATGTAAGCAGCCCTTTGAAGTTGGAGTTTGGAGTGGAAGTTGGTATTTATTAACAGGAGTGCAGGTTCTTCCCCCTGTGAAAGTGCTCCCCACCCCCTAAAGCCCTAGGCAGGGTGAGGGCTCTAAGCTACCAGATCAGCTGTGACAGAGCGCTGCTAATCACACACTGCCCTGGGTAAGCGCGTATAGATTGCTATTGTAAATCTCTCTCAGAAATCCTTTTAACTGGATGATGGGCCTTAATTTTGTTTTATGACATTTGTTCTGGTGGATCAGTAACTGTCTATGGAGCTGACAACATTTCTGCTGTTGCAGGTGTCCTAACAGAAACAAGGCTATTTGCTTAGTTGTCCTGAGAAGCCAGGAGCATTTGGCCGACAGCCCAACCTGTTGTTTTTTTTTCCTTCTTTCCATTAGGGTTTTACCTGAATCCTGAGATAGAGAGGCAAGGAGCATCCCAATGGCGAGTAGCCAGCATAAGTCAGGAGCAAATGTTTAAATTCAGTGACAAATTCAGTAGATTTCATTACTTTCAAGCTAAAAGCAGATATCAAGATTTTTGCAGAAGAGGTAATTTCAGAATATTTCTTGTTATTACATTATTATTTCTGTTAACGTTTTTTGTTTAGTTGGTTGGATTTTTTTCTTGTTGTTTGGTTTTTTGGGAGGTTGGTTTGTTTGTTTTGTTTTTCCTTTTTGTTTTGTGTCATTTACACTTTCTGTAAATGGTAGTGAAAACTTACATCCCTTAAGGAGCACTGGAGCACTTACCATAGACAGTATTACACCATAATTCACAGTTAGTGTCACACTGTAATTCTCCACTTACATTGCGGGATGTAGAAGTATGTGTCTAGAATCATTTACTTGACATAGATCTTCTGTTCCCCTGAGGGTCTGAGATGAGGGAAGAAGGATTTTGATGATGTTTTTGTCCCTTCAGCAAGTTTTTCCATTTCAGCATGCAAGTCATGAACCCTCATGTCTGAAGTGTTACAGTTCTTCTATAGTAGTGCAAAACTTGTATCAAAATATTCTGAATGTACATTTCTTTCACTAGTTCTGTTTACACTGTGGTACAGGAGCAGTCCTGGAAGTCTTTCATAGCTGTGGCACTATGGACTCCTGCAGTCTTCTCCCTGGGCTTTTTCCACCAGAAATCCTGTAATGGAAATGTACCAGCCAAGGTGCAGAGAGGTATGCTTGCATGAGTTTGATGATGTGTGGCAGTGTTGGCCACATGCAAGTCAGGTAACAAGCACCTCTCTAGTCATGCCATAAAACCGGGCAGAAACCACAGCAGCTCACCTGGTTCACCTCACGAAACGCCTTCAGCTGTTTGCCATTGCTGTTGTCCCTGCTCTCTATTTTCCTGGTTGAAACAGACTGGTTTTCAGAGAAGCACGTTTGATGTTTTTTGACTTCTGTTGCTGATGTGAGCCCAGAGCTCAAGAGTGATGTTTAAAGTCCTGAATGGATCAATGTTGATCGTGAGGCATCTGGTTAAGTTCTTATTTAGGTCGGTCCTCCTTGGGGCAGCCTGTGGTGAGCAGTGTGTTAAATCCTGTGCCAGCTGCCTGAATTGAATAAGCCAGCCCTCTGTAACTGGCCTACTTCAAGATTTTTTTTTAATAGACCTGACAGCAGACAGCTGATTTTTATAGGATTGTAACAGGTAGGCAGTTCTCATGCCAGGTCCATGCCTTCCCCTTAGGAAGACAAAGGAGTACCTGTTGCACACAGTTACCCTTTTGCTCACTTGCAGGCACAGTAAGGACATTGGAGGAGCAGGGGGTGGTTTGAAATGCAGCCTTATCTCTAAACGCAGTTCTGCCTCTTTCCCAGCCTGAGTACTGCAGAAACTGAGCAGGAGTGGGGTAGGCAAACTTTGCTAGAAGCATCTAACTGCACTGTCACTGCAGGTACCTCTCCTTGCTGCCCATTGTCCTGCTTTGGAGACTATGAATTTGCAAGAGCTTGAGCCCGGTTTCATTTACCCAAGCATCAGAGAGAATTACATTTGTTGTAAAAGGCGAGGGCACCCTCTTCCTGCCTGGAACAGCTTGAGCTGGTTAAGAGCACAGAGCTGCTATTGTTCTGCCTTGGGAGATTGTGTGAAAAGCTTTGAAGCAGCGTTTGCATGTAGGTGTCAGTTTTCTAAGCAGGGTTTTTTTTTCTTTCCTTGTTAATAAAAAAAAAAAGACAAGGGAAGAAAGAATCCTGCCACTGTCCCTCCCAGCCTTTTCTTGGCAGGGGCTATTTCACTTGGTAATTATTGATTTTAAGATGTGGTGTTTAGGCTTTCCAGTTTTTGTTTGGCCTGGCTATTTAACTTGTTTTCCTTGTTGGATCAAAATCAGCACATATGCAGCAAGTCAATGCAGGAACTTTGCCATTACAAATAATGCAGATTCATAATGTTATATTATGCAATGTATTTCACCGGTTATTATAGGTGATCTGTGATAAACTGTTGTGTATGTCCAGTACTTAGATTTTGAAATGCCTTTATGAAATCAGAAGTTTAATCAAATGGCTGCGGTACAAAATGTGGACAGGAGCTTAAGAACTGCAATACACAGTGCTGCTGTTGTGTCTCAGCACCGCTCCTGGGCTGCTTGAGGCTAGCTCATGTGAACAGGGTTCACCAAAGTTTGAACCTAGTAAGGTCTCATTCGGAAAGGAGCCATCCCCCTCTGCCTCTGCATAAATCTTAGTCAGGTGCTAGAGAACACAATGAAACTGTTTTTAATCTTGTGGCTTAATTCAGATTGAATTGTGTTGGAAAGTTTCAGAGCTGGTACAGTTAATGTAGGATAACCAAAGACTTTTCCCAGTCTGCTGGACTGCACCTAATGTGCATTGTATGGGGAAGAGCAATCAGGGGACAGTCTAAAATGTTTTTGTTCAGCCAGTGTTTGAAAAGGGCTAGGGAAGAAATTCTGTTCTGTTTCACCACATTATAGCTTCCTGTTCGCTCTTACCAAGATGTAAGCTATTGCCCAAAGTGGAAGAGAGGCATCTGTATACGGATGAAGAACATGCAAGTCAGTCAGGGTGGGAGGGGGATAGTGTAGGAAAGAGCCTGGTATGTCATGCTTTATTACTCTTATGCTTTTCAGAAGGCAAATCTAGAGTGAGTTACAGCAAATGTGAAAAGACTGACCTTTCTTCAGAGAGCTTGTAGGGAACATGGAGTGATTGTGCACTGGTGGAGAGAAACTTCTGAGCAGGTACATGCGTGTCATAGGCCATGCAAGACAGGATTCCCATGGTCTGTTCAAGGACATGATACTGCTATATTCAAACATTTGAAAATAAGCTTTAAAAACTTAAAAAGTTGGAAAAGTATTTCCCTTTTATCTGTTTTTTGGCGATCTTTAGGTTGTGTGCGGATTGGTCTTTTAATCCTTCATGTGAAACTGTGAAAGTTAGACTGTGTTCTGTTTCTGAATGAAATATCAATGCATTAGATACATGATTCCAGATTCTGTAGTTTTATGAAAATCACCAGGACATGTGTTTAAAAGGATAAGAGTAGTGATTCATTTAAGTGAGGAGGAGAGACATGGCTGCTTTCTTCTGTTACTTCCTTAGATGGTGGATAAATATGAATTTACACCCCTTTTTTTGTAGATGTCCTGGTGGTTTTCAGTGTTTCTGAAGGGCAAATACTGTGTGAGGAAGACTGTATGTTCCCACTTGCCTGGGTGTGAATTTATTGGTGGAAGCAAGGAGGAGAAGTGGAGGAAATCACTGCCAGGAACAGTATGATGTCTTTGCAGAGGTTACACTGGCTTTCCTTAGAGTCCTGATCTAGGTTGCCATTAGGCCCTTGATTTTAACACTTCTTCAGACAGCTGGAGAAGGCATCTGTGGGACTGTGGTGATGCTGGATGAGTTGGTGAGCTCAGCTGGAAGGGTTCACATGGAAAGGCCACCACAGGTTTCAGGTGGTTCAGGATTTGTGTGATCTTATGGCTTGCCTTTACTGCATCTTCTGGTTGCCATATGATGTCCTTGCTGCGGTCTGCCACTAGGCTGCCTGCGGTATCTGCTTTTCAGAAAGTGCAAATGCATCAGGATTGTGCCTGCTGAGATGTGGGGAAGAGAGAAGTCGAGGAGAGTCACCTGGTGGATCTGCAGAGGGAACACATGGAAAGGGGTAGAAACCACAGTATAAATAGGTTTATAGTACAGGCTGTGGAAAAGATGCAGCAGTAGAGGAGGCTAGGAGTAATGCAAAATAATACAAAGCCATTCAGAAAAATATGGTACAGTAGCTGGAAAGAAGGTGCAGTAAAACCAGGAAGGAAAAAAGAACAAAATTGAGAGGCACTATTATGTTTTCAAATTAAGTTATAAGGAGTTTAATGAATTGCAAGAGCTTTTGGGGTAGGAAAAGAAAGGGTAATAGTGCTTTAATCCCCCATAGTGGGAATAATACTCAGCTGAGAAAGAAAATCTGTGAAACCTCATTTTAATAAATGGGTAATAAATACATTTCTCTGAGATGCTGATTAGGGTGTTAAATTAACAGCATTGGAAATGAGGCCCTTTGCCACCTTCAAATGTAGAGGGTTTTTTTTTTGCTGTCAAATAAATAATTCAGTAACTTCTTATGAGCTTCAGTGAGCAAGCACTAGCATGGCAAAGTTAAGTTCCTTATCATCTCTTTTGATCTCTGCTAACTTGCTGTTGTGAGAAGTGTGACTTGTCCTTGAGTTGGAGCTGCTGCCGCTAGTCACAGCATGTAAGTACAGGATCTTAACTGTGGTTGTGAGGCCTTTGCTCCAGCCAGCTGAGGGGAAAGGGAAAATCACAGAATTGTTAGGGTTGGAAGGGACCTCTGGGGATTGTCCAGTCCAACCCTCCTGCCAAGGCAGGGCCACCTAGGGCAGGTCACACAGGAACACATCCAGTCCGGTTTTGAATACCTCCACAGAGGAAGACTCCACAAGCCTCCTAGGCAGCCTGCTCAGTACTCTGCCACCCTCAATGTAAGGAAGTTCTTCCTCAAATTGAGGTGAAACTTTAAGTGTTTAGTTTATGTCCACTGCCCCTTGTCCTGCTGCTGGGCACCACCAGAAAGTCTGGCACCATCTTCTTGGCACCTGCCTTTGAGATACTGATACATATTAATGAGGTCCATTCTCAGTTTTCTTCAGTCTAAACAGCCCCAGCTTCTGCAGTCTCTCCTCCTAAGAGAGATGCTCCAAATCTCTGATCACCTTTGTGGCCCTCTGCTGAGCCCTCTCCAGTACCTCCTTGTTTTTCTTGTACTGAGCAGCCCAGAACTGGATGCAATACTTCAGATGTGGCATTGGTACACTTTAACAAAAGGGGATGCAAAGCTTTCACCTGGGGTGGAAGACTGTGTGCTTTGTCTCCGCTATTTCAGAAGAGCTGAAAGTGTTGAGGAGCAGTGGAAGATGCTGATTTAGCTTTGGAAGAATACTGCAGAACCCAGCAGAAAAAAAACCCAAACAAGTGAGTGCAAAGCTGGTGTATGTGTATGTCGTTTTGTCCCTTCAGAGAGGAGATGTGACCAGAGAAATACGCCCTGGAGAATGGCAGTGCCTGCCCTTGAGTGAAGAAGGGGAACTGGGGATTGGCAGCTGTCCCCTGATGGCTTGATTAAGGAGAAAAAGTGGTAGTTGCTGGGCAGCAAGGGAGGATGGCAGACTGATGAAAGCACACAGAAGGAAAGTATTTGCTATAGGTGTATGGCATTCACTTTCCTTTTTATCCCCAGAGCTTACCTGAGAAAGCCTTGTATGCTTTAAATTGTGAAAGCATCCATCTACATTTTCAAAAAAACCTCTTTAAATTAGCCCTTCACTCTTACTTTAATTGGATTTTTATTGTGTTGGTTTCAGAGCAACCCCTTAAACAATCTCATGCATATTTAAGCCATAATAAAGGAGAATTTCCTTATGTTTGTGTCTCTTTTCCCAGCCTCCACCAGGGAACCTGGAGGATGGTTCTCTAACGAGCTGTAGTGAAATCAGGTGGTGAGATAGAAAGGGGAGAACCAGGATGCTGGCAGCAGGGACGTTTGGCAGCTTTTTACAATCCTAAAATGAATAGTGCATTTTGATATGTTTTTTTTCAAACAGCATGGAGAAAGAAATGGTTAAGCTGGGTATGTATGAACTTGAATTTTGTATTTGATGTAGCAGAATTATCTTTATTTTAAAGGCGTAGATTACAAGGAAATGAACTTGAGTGAGCTTCTGGAACATGTTACTTCTTTCCTTTTTTTCAGAGGAAAAAGGAAGGTAAGATTTCAGTGTGCCTGATGTGCTATTCACAAAATTTATGTTAAATATTTATGCATCTTTGCTGTACGGAGTGCTGAGTACTTTTATGGGGAGGAAAAGGCTAGCATAACCCAGGCTTGAAGTGTTCCTAGCCAATCTTCTTCATTTCTGCTTGTATAACATGGCATATTAGCTTCTTTGCACCCTACCTGAGTGACCTTCATACATCTTAGTGAGGCATTTGACAGTAACTTATTTTTTTTTTCTCTTGACAGCCCAGTGAGGAATAAGAAGTAAATCTTATTCATTATGTTAAATGTATCATTAGAAAGATTCATGGGAGATTGATAAAGATGAATATGAGATGTTTCTTCTTGTGCCTGATTCTGTTTCTGGCATGAGACCCTGTGATTTCCTGAAAGGGAAAGGAAAATAAACCTCTAAGTGCTTCCTTGGTGACAGTTCTGAATACCACAAAGCTTGCTAGTGAACACTTAAGGGCTCAGTGCCCAAAGGATCATAAATGTGGCTCTTTGCCAGTTTCCCTCCTTCTGTAATTATAGAATATGTATGACCAAGCTGTTTAACAGGGGAAATCTGTTTCTCGTGTGTGGTAGCTTTCTTGATGAACTAATAGAAGTGCAAGCAGATACTATGCTGTGTGTGGTTACCGTACAATAGGGAAAGAAGATGCAGTCCTTAGACCATTATTTCCAGCAGTTTACATTCCCTATCAGCAGAATTTGTGTTGATGAAGGTTTTGCAGATTTAATATTTTATTTATTTTTTTTAACGGTAGGGAAAGGAGGAAAACTGTCCTGTGAATCCATTAAGAGTACGGTCTCTATAGCAAAATATTCATGTTCTTTTGTGAAGTAGCATGAAATGCTGCAGAAATGTCATGAATTTTCATGGCTGAATATGCAGTTGGTTTCGTGTGATAAACATCATGATGCTGTACTTTGGTAGCAGTGCTTCAGACACGGCTGAAGTGTAAGTGAATGCTTGTCATTCTTTTTCTGGGCTACACTGGAGTTTCCCTTCACACTGCTGAACTTGCCTGAAACGCAGTTTGAGAGAAACCAGGTCAGAGAGTAATGCAGTAAGGCAAGGGAGGGCATCAGGCACATTGAGATTGCAGAAAAGAAGCTCCACATGGCAACACAGAGTATGCTACTTGGAAACCATCTCTTCCAGTGAAGGAGCCACAGCCTAAACTACAGCTGTGCGGAACAGAAGGGAAGCCATGGTTTTGCTGGTATGTAAAAAGCATGGCTTGGGGAGCTGCAGGAGGCCAACGCAGCTTTCGTGCTATGAGGGTGAAACTGAACAGGCCTGTACCTTGCTTATTCTTAGAAGTTTTGATGTAAGAGAAATATGGATTTGTATTTCCAGCAAATACAAGATACTGCAGGTTTCTGGAGCTTGTTCTTTGCTCCAAAAGCAGGAGGAGTTTAATACATAAACCAGTCGTATATTTCTGCATATGTTTGTATCTTTAACTCCAAGTACTAGCCTAAGAAGGAAATGAACAAATTGCTTCCTGTCTTCAGGTGAGAGTGACTTTGTTGGGGTTTACCTACCAGCTGGGGTCACCCCACCACAAGGCAGCAGGGTTCTTTCAGCAGAAAGAAGTCAGTATAACATGTTTAAAAGGGCAACTCATTTCAAGAAAGCTTGCTTGTTACATCCAGCAAACTCAGTTGGGTGCACCATGGATGGGCACTGTGCATGGAGGTAGTCTGGAGCAGAAGCTTGGGGGTAATAGTGGCCACAAATCCAGCTGTTCCTCAGAGATGCTGCCACCAGCATGGGTGTAAGAAGAGAGCAAACCTTGAGGCCCATTTCAGAATCTCCACCTTTTTTGCTTTGCTTTGGTTCTGCCATGTAGTGTGTGCCATGTTTTTTCCCCACAGGCCACTGCTGGAGGTCACGCTTTCTGAGTCTGCAAAGTTGTGATCATTGCTTGCTCTCAGAGAAGTACTAGCAATGAACTGCATGCAGTCAGTAATGCTCTTTGTTTCCTCTGATGGAGTACACTTGTCAAGTGCTCAATGCTTGAGATCTGTTTCAGCACAGGAAAAGGTTTCACCTTCAGATTTGAATGCCATCTTGCTAAGGGAGAGGAGCATTTCCTCCTGACAGATTGTTTCATCTTGGTTAAACAGCAGGCAAACACTACCTTGATCAGTTTACTCTGAAGAAACGGCGAGATGATTTAATCCTATCTGAAGAGCATTAACATTTCTACAAGTTGAGGGCAGGATGTAATATGTCAGGAAGAGAACATTTTAATTAATACTCTTGCTGTCCAGAAGAGCAAGAGATTTGTGAAGACTTGAATGAAGATGAACCCAGGAAGGCATTTTTTTATAAAATATGTTGTCCCCAGGGTCAGCAAACCTCAGGACTTAAGACTAGCCTAAGAGCTGGCAGGGCTTGGGGGATACAAAGGGAAAACCTCCTGGGTCTGCTCTGCAGTACAGCTAAAGTTAATTTTGGTCTACTTTTCTGATATTGCTAAAGGAATGATGGTCATTACACTCTCTATGTTCAGGTTGTGTAAGGAAGTTTTCAACTCGTCTTTTTCTGGTTTTAGGAGCAATTTCAGGGTGACTGTCTGCCACACAGATCTTCAGCTGTCATAAGTGTGGAGCTGTTCAGGTGCTGAGCATCCCAGTACAGTTCTCCTGGGCATTCAAGTGATGATACACCAACAGACTGCAGTCCCTGTTGGGAATTACTAATGCAAGCTTCTCTGTGATTGAGATGACTTTTAATGGGACACAGCAGTGTTGCTGCAGGGAGGGAGGAAGCTTGAAATGTGGGGATCTTCTGAGGGACTTTGAACAGTATCTCTATTTGATTTTGTGTGTTTGGGTATGTGCAAATGACAACTTCAGAATAATTTCAGTGTCTGCGCCTTTCTACTGCCAAAACATCTGATGCTGCAGTTTACATGGCCATAAACCTAAATCTTCCGTTAGTTTCAGATTATAAGAAGCCAAATTAAGTCCTTCCAGAAGACAGTGTTAGAATCAAAGGGAAAATGATCATATGATAATAATTTTTACTCTGTTCACTATCTTTTGGATGTTTTGTTCTAGTGAGAGGAGATGGATATGTGTTTGTGGCGATTCTTTTATTGCAAAGCATTTTGGTTCACTGGGATGGAGCTTTCACAAAGGTGATGTTTTAAAAAAACAAATCTGAAGTGGTTGGATAAAAAAGTCTACAAGAATATTCCTGTTGTTAACTCGAGCTTTCAAGCATAAGCACACTGTAGGATCTAGGCTGCAGCCTTATTCCAGGTTCTAATACAGGTGTATTACACCATCAGTTAGACTTTCTAGAATAGTATGGCATGGTTCCAGGCTATTCCTTGTTCAGATTTTAAGCCTTTTCTTAGAAGCATGATACCAACCAGACTTCTGCAAAGGAATACTTACAAGTCTGGTTCAGATGAGGAAAAGGTAGATTTTTCCCTTTTCTCATTTATAGTAGTTTGCCTGAACTGCCGTGGTTGAAACTTTCCGAAGAAAATCCACTTAGTGTTGGAGATGACCTACCAAAAATTTAAGTTACTGAAAACAGTGTTTATCAATGGAAATAGCCTGACAAACGCAGCTGTAGATGGCACTACCTACTTCTATGGCACATGGCATGCTTTTCAGGTGCTCTCTACTTAAAATAAGTTACCCAAATAAATGTAGGATCATTTGGAGGCTTTATGGCTTGCATACCTGCCAGTTACGCCTTTGCTTGAAAGCGTCGCTGCATTCAAACTGAATCCAAACTGAAAAGCTAATGCTTGACCCTTTTCATCTGTCCCCAGTGGCTACCTAGAGTTGCTGTCTCCAAATTTTTGTTGATGGAGTATTGTAAAGACTAAAAAATCTTCCTGCTGCTGGCCTTACCCAATTGATTTTTCCAGTTTGGATGGTTCAACAACAGATGCTACAATGTTGATATCTCTTCTGTTGGGATATATCCTTTTGTGTGTGGGATATTGTACTTCCCTTTTGTACGTCTTACCTCACTGCAGAAGCCGTGTTTTACTGAGATTTAAGTATTTCCACAGCAGAACTCATACGTGCCTGTCCATAGCAGAGTTGAGATGTCTGCCTTCTCTTAACTGATGGCAAGTTCAGCGATAGGATATTCTTGTAAGAACTTTTGAGTCCTGCAAGCATTGTGAGTAAATCTGAGTGCCTTCATTAGAAGTAGACAGATTCAAATAGGGACAGAAAGATTATTTTATTGAAGAACTTTGAGTTGCATTTTACATATACAGCATAGTTCTGAGCAGAGATCAGGTGAAAGTTGATGAGGTGGAGAAAAAGTGATGGTTTCATAACCAAAGCAACACTTTTGTTAGCTGTCGGTTCTACTTGCCGTTGCTTGAAAGAGTGGCCAGTGGTGAGTCGAATATTTATTGAAATGCACTAAGTGGATTGCTTTTAAATGTGACTACATCCTTTTAATGATCGTGGGCATGACTCGGAAAGTTATAGCATGCGTTTAAAATTCATGCTGCATCAATGCATTACAGGATATTAGGTTTGATGGAGAAAGATTAATTCACAGCATCATCCAGTGCCTGTGGTGGGTTGAGGAAACACTAGCAGGCAAACTATTACAGTCACAGATTAGCAGAGAAAGTAAAACTCAAAGGTTAGATATTGTAACTTTAACAAGCAGTGCTTAAGTTTTTTTTTCTTAATTTTAGAGAAAAAATTAGTTCCTACCTTACGCAAAACAATGCTATTTATGTTGCTGTCTGTTAAATATAATGCTGTTTCATGAATTTTTAAACTGTCTCCATACCCAGCATCTCAGAACTACTGTACCTTTAAAATATGAATGTGAGATGCAAGAATTACAGACTTTTAACGGTTGTTGAAATTAATTATAGATTATGGACTTCTTGAAGATGTTAGCAGATATCTCTTCTGCTAGCTGTATTGTAGTTTGTTGTTTGGATCAGGAGGACGGAGAGGGCTCTCTGCTTGTGTAAATTCCTTCCAACTGTGCCTTCAGAAACAGTGTTTAGAAAAAAAAAGAAAGCGATCTGAAAATTCTCATATTTTGGACTGCGGGCACAAGAGGCTAATGCAGCTGTAGAGATGTGCTCAAGTAAGAGAGTTTATGTTATGATAAAGTTATTTCTGAGTAATTATAAACAAAATCACGGCCCCTGGGATAATAGAAAACAATTACTCATAGAACATTGTTTTGTTACCATTAAAATATTTAACCTTTTCATGCAAATTCAAGGTCAGTAGCTGCTTCCAAGGTCCAGATCAGCAATTCTGCTACAGCAGTCACAGTGCTTGAGGGAAACAGATGGCTCAGATTGTTCCTAATGGCCACCTTTTCCTAATGCACAAGAGTGAACAGCAAACACCAACTAACAATAATTTAAAAAATAGTCTTGTTTTCTGTTTTTATAATGGTCTAAAATTCAGAGGGGAGCTGAAAGGTGAACATAGATGTGTAAATCTTTCTGTTCATGGGCATGATACTGTTCATTACTGACTCTCTAGGTAATAACTTTGCATTACAGATTCATTGAGAAGCTTTGGCTTTGCCCTGCTGGGGGTTAGGCACCTGGAGAGGGATGAATATTCAGGAGTTAGCCATGTGAAATGTTGACCAGCAAGAGCAGAGTGCTTTAGTTAAGTGTCATTTCTTGTGCTGAGTGGGGATGCTGAAATGAGCCTGCAGAAAGAGCCAACAGATTTTTAGATGCTCATCTGTGGTTTTGTGGCCTCAAGGGGAGCAGGGTTAGGGGGCTTGGCTTTGGGCCTTGCTGATGAAAATGCTTCAGTTGCAGTCATGAGCTCATCTCCCTGCTGCAGAGGTTACAGATGCATTTTCTCACTAAACTTGAAATTGATAGACAGTGTACTTAGTGTTGGTTTGAAGAAGGCAAAGCCCAGGCTTGTGCCCAAGTGAAATGTATTTGTGAAGGGGTTTAGGGGTTGATATTCATTACCTTCTTACACATATTGCCTATTAACATAAGATAGGGAAAAGGTGAAAAAGTTTAGGTATCATTTGGCAGCTTTAAAAAAGAAATGTAGAACGAGAGCTGCTTATTTCACTATGGACACATTGAAGTGTTATCTTGTATGCCCATTTCTTAAAGGTATTTTCTAATTCCCTCTGTTTATCAAAGCTGCCTGAAATATCTTACATGAATTTTTGGTTTTGGAGTACATAAGAATGTGTTCCTATGCTTGATGTCAGTACCTGACCTGCTTTTCTTGTTTAGGCAGACAGTCTCTTTGGACAGTAATGGGATGTTTTCTTATGCACTTATGCACGTACGAGTCCAAAGTGCCTCCAAACTCACCAAATACAAGTTGACTGCAAACCCTACAGCATGGCACCGGTATTGCATGAAATTCAACCCATAATTTTCATTGTTTTTTCACGAGAGAGAGGTTTGGAGGTTTGATCTTCCCATCAAGAATCTTATCAGCTGTTAAAGCACTTTGGATAATGCAGGGCTTGCTGCTGCTAGTGTAGCAGAGTGCCCTTTGTTCAGGCTGTCAAGGTGGTGGCAAGGTCTTACCGTGTCCTGATGTTGTACCCTAGAAAGAGATCCCTCCTTCTTTGATGTGTCATGTCAAAGATAGTAGATGATGTAAAGTGTCAGAGCAGTCAAAGCTGGAAACATATCAGGAAAATGTGAAGCGGTGAGAGCAGAGAGCCACAGCAGCTGTGGAAGTTACTGCAGGCAGAACAGCATATGGGGGAAAGGAGTTCCTCAGTGATCCACCATTTGTGCTTCAGACTCTTGAAAAACAAATGAGGACTCTCAGTCATCCTCACTACCTCTACCAAATACTTGTGTTTGATCCTGCCTTGAAGGTTGAACCAATTGCTTTCAGGAGCCTGCTGGCGATAATAGAAATTAATTTTATAATTGTAACAAGTAATTATTTTTAATATTACTGCGGTACGTTGGTATCATTTGAGTGCAGATATGCAGAAACAATGTGAGTAAACATTTGAGAGGTAAGCTGTCTTTTCAAAACTGAGATGACTAAGCAGTCCTAAACCTGAGAAGTGTTGGAGCTTTTAAAATGAGCTGGAGTTTTACAAGTCTGTTAGTAACAAGATCGAGTCCCTGGTTTGCCTCATATATCAGTATAATTTTTAAGGTTTTTCTTAATAGGTGCATTGACTTTCGCTTAGAAATGACCAGCTTCTAGAGGAGAAGGAACTACAACTGGCAATGAATCAGAACAAAACCAAGGGAGAAGATTTCAAACCAACTGAAAAACAAAAAACATTGTGGCCAGGGCAACAGGCTGCAAGAGTGCTCTTGAGCAACCAGAGAGGGCTGCGGTCAAAGCTCAGAGCAGCTTCCTGCCCAAAGGCAGCAGCAGGCAGCAGCGAAGTTAAAGAAGTCTCATTTAGAAGTTGAATGTTTAAATCAGCCATCTAGGCTCTTCCATTTTTAGGCATCTTAGTGCTTTTGTGTGCTAGGTTTTGGACTCCTTCACACTTCACTTCTTTGAATTGTCAACCTAAGCATTCAGAAATCATGAATCAGCCTCCCCCTGCCCCCAGTGGCTTAGAAACCATAAGATTTTAAGGAGTAACAGATGTTTTGTTCTTTTTATTTGCCTTCTGGTTTTTGAGTTTGCAGAGATCATATTTTAAAAGTGTTTTTCCTCAAACCCCAGGCTAACACTTTATTTATTCACTCTTCAAATTTAAAACAGATTTTCCCATCAGCCTCAGTAATGGGGGCTTTAGGAAGAAAAAATTCCATGCTGATGGCATATCATGAGTTGGCATTGCTTGGTTCCTTGAGGTCGTCTTTGGGAGTATAGGATGCGACTGTTTTCTGGGTTACTGAGCATGGTCCTCTCTTACTGCAAACAGCCGTATCATAGAATCCCATCCAAAATTTATTTTGACTGCATCTTAAATGTATGTATGTTTACTGCCCTGTATATTCCCTATGGAAAACTCTTCCAGAACCTCATTAATCACTGTGAATTTTTTCCTAATTTCTAGTCTAAACTTATTCATAGCCGGGCTAATACCCATGTGTTCTTGCATTAACATCGTGCTTCCCCTGTGTGAGTGTATAATGTTGCTTGAGTGTTATTTCTGTATTTGCTCTCTTTCCCAACAGCCAGCTTTGGTTCAAGGGTGGTCAACAGCATCTTCATCATTGCAAACTGTAAGAGAAATTGCACTAAATCAGTGTAGCCTCCAACTATCTTAAGCTTGTAAACCATCCCCAGTACACAGTGGCCTGTCTTTCACATCTTGAATGTGAGCAAATTTTAGGGATTCTGTGTATTTATATGTACTGCTTAGATGTTGACCCGGTTGCAGTAAAAGTAGCATACTTTAGAATGAGATAAGGTTACACTGCAGTGTAATCAAAAGTATACATATGCTTTTGATTAACAGCTCATCCTAAAGATTAAGTAGAAGTGAATATGCAAAGTGATTTAATGGTAGTATGAGAATAAAGTGAGGAAAGTATGCTGCTTACCTCCTAGTTGGTATAGTCTAACCTAGTATGTAACTAGTTTAACTGGTGACGTATGGAAAGTTATAGTGGAAATGATGTAAAAATTCAGGCAGAATAGGCATTTTCTGAATATTATCCAGCTAATCGCTGCAGATTGTATTACCTCACATTTCAGGCTTACTTTGAGAACACACTTGTCAAACTTGAATACTAAGAAGAAAATTCTGCTGACACTTTTGGGTGTTCAGTGATTTGAATGCTGAAAACCTGCACCTCAGTTGCCTAAAACATTTCCTTTCAGAATTTGTCAGTGTCCTAGGCTTGTTTAGTGCACTTAAAGCAGTCTGTGGACATACGGGGCATTATTATTTGCAGTTAAATTTCTGATAGATCAGCTTGATGGAAACTTCTGCCTCTATCTCAGACTTTCACCTATGTGGCTCAAATTCAATTTTGGTTAAGGAAGGTGAAAAGTGATATGCCTGACTGTGAGATGCCTTTTCCGTGGCTATTTGTTCTCTGTTAATAAATAGCCTTTTGGTAATCTGGTTCCTAAAGTATTATGATTGCTGGTGGTTGGCAGATAAAATACCCACAGTGAAAGACTTTCAAGGCACAAGTTCAAAATGACAAAATGAATAAAGATAATAGAATATAACTATAGAATCATTTAGGTTGGAAAAAACCCTTAAGATCATAAAGTCCAGATAATCAGTTGCTGCTTGTGTTACAGCTTTCCTAAATAGTAACTGCAAGGTCTTAAAGAGTCATCTCTTACACAGATAATTCATCATTTCAATATATACATGAATGTTTTTCCATGCTCACCAGTCTGGTGTAGTTTGACTCTACGTAGGTTAATTACATGACAGTTCACAGTACCAGATTTTCTGGAACTGATTTGCTGAGTTTCTACAAAAAACCCCTATAATAGTAGTGGGGAAGGGTGTTGGTTTGTTTCTCTGGGTGATTATCACTCTATGTAATAACAGTAGTATATGATCCACATGCTGGATTTCATCTGCATTTCTGGAAGAGTGTTGCTGTTTCTGTCAGAAGCATGTTAATCTGGGATGTCTCGGTCTCACTGGCTACCATATTTTGAATTATTTCTCTAAGAATTTGTTTTACTTTTGGGGAGTTACTTCTGTTTTGAATTGCCCATAGAGGATGGTAATAGCAGTGCATTTGAAGTCTTGTTAAAAAAGGTGTAAGCGTTTTTTAAACTTATTTTGGGGCATCAATCTCCTTGAAATACTCACTCCTTTGAAGACAGGGTGGCAAACTAAGGAGTAATCAAATGTACTGTGCGTGTTTGGTTTTATTTTCTTTGTTTTGCCTCCCACCAAATACAGTTTGTTTGGTGTTCAGCTCCCTGCTCATGTTCAGCATGGGGCTTCTCTGAAACGCATTTATGCTTCCTTCTCTCCCCATCACTTTTAGTGAAGGGATATCATTACTTTCACGAGGCTGTGGTACATAGGAATTGCTAGACCCTATAGGGAAAGGAGTTTCAGGTGCTTCTGCTGTTGAGGTTTGCCAGCCCAAATGTGAAAGGGTGGCAAGGTGACATCCACTTACAGCCCAGCAGCACTTTAAATAATTTATCACCTACATAAATCGGTGCACCAGGGATTAATTAGAAAGCTTATTGCCAATCCTGTGGTGACCTCTGCTTTTAGGCTTTACCTTCTTTTGAGATGAAAAAAGTGAAGGTAGCTCAGAAACTGACCAGTGTAAGTTACCTCACATTCCTCATTAGAGCTCCTGCTTTGACTTCTGTTCTCCTCTTGGAGAATCTACAGTAAGTTGCTTTATTTTTGTTGTTGCAGGCATTCAGACTTTTGAGAGGAAGCACATTAGGCAAACTCTGATTCAACTCAGAGCAGCTGTTGCTTTAGCTGTCCTCTCTCTTTGTTACGGTTCTTGGCTAAAACGTTGGGGGGTTTTATTGTTTGCTTTAACTATATAAACAAAGGTCAAGAAAGCAATAAAATAGGCTTCTGGGCTGAGGAAATGTAATATGTATTGTTTCAGTCCTGACATAGAGGTTAATGTGTATTCTACTGGACATGAACTTTTAACTGCAAATAAAGGGTTATGGGATGGGAGGAGCTGCCTCCTCTATTTCTCTATGATTTTGAAATTTTTGACTTTTTGCTTGTCTGTGACAGTGTGTGCCTTTCTATAATGACATTGTCTACAGGTAAAACATACATCAGAAGTGAATGCAACACCCATTTCCAAATATGTTTTTGGCCCTTTTCCTGGCCTTGTGAGATCATAGGAAGCATTTCCAAGGAGAGGGCTGCCACCGAGTCCCGGTGGATCTTAGGAACCTCACCCTCTTGCCTTCCCTGTGCTTGTTCTTCGTTTAAGGACACAAACCAGCTTTGCAATAGCAGGAAGTAACTTCTGGGCAGAGATTTGATGTGAAGGCTGGTGTCCCTTACCTGTTGATGCCACAGGCACAGGCTTTCCCCAGCCTGACTGGTGAGCACATGCAAGTGCAATCTCATGAGCATCCGTGTGTTGGAAGAGCAGTAGCTGGGGTTGCAACAGCCACCTTAGGTTACCCTTCCAGATATGGACAAAGTGACCTCTTGCCTTTGTGGCCAGAGACCACATGTTTAAAAACCAGCTGCGTACTGACCAGGGCAATCATTACAAAAAAGGAAAACAAGAGAGAAGAGCATGTTGCTGAGTGTGAGAAACCCACTGTTTGCTGAAAACTGCTCACAAAGTAATTCTGACCTACTCATCCTCTTGCATCACTAAGGAGAAATTGTGAAGACATTAAGAGTTTCTGGTTCAAGGTGCATGACTGTAAGGGACCAGTGTCTGTAGTTTTGAGCTATTTTTTAATAGAAGTGGAACTCTTTGGACAAGTAAAGCAGAATGGTAAGTACTGGAGGTGAGTTGGAGCACAATATTTTGGTTGAAATTTTCCATCAGTCTTTGTATAGATGATTGACAGTTTGAAAATGTAATACTTAGTGTTGTAGCAGTTTGTGATTCTATATGAATAGTGCCTATTGTTTCTATGTAAAAGCCATCAGAAATAGTAGTATATGATCTATGCAGAGTATCACACTGATTGGTGTAACTACAGGATCAAGTCTCTATTTTGTGACACCTGTTGAAAACTTCAGTGAGTGATATTTTTCTTTCTAAAGCATTGCTGTTGGTATCAT
The DNA here is from genome assembly GCA_032466535.1 of Forpus xanthops. Lineage (NCBI taxonomy): Eukaryota > Metazoa > Chordata > Aves > Psittaciformes > Psittacidae > Forpus > Forpus xanthops. The sequence goes on from JASSUY010015419.1 coordinate 141,550, forward strand.
AGCATGCAGCTGTGTTACTATGTTATTAGAGTGTTATTTCTATTAATACATAAGAGTTTAGGGGTACAGTTTTATTAAATACATAATGCTGCAGGAATCTGAATATGTAGGTTATTTTTATTGTCAACTTCGGCCACCTTCAGACATTCTTAACAAAGAAAGCAAAGCCTTGATTTTGCTTGATTTTCCTTAGTTATCTGCTTATGGTCTATGGACTTCTGTGATGCCTGGAACCATGATTTACAGTGTAGTATTTCAAGTGTATTGTGAATACTTTAGAGGTGCCTCCTGCCCCTCTGTAGGATACTTGGCTAATAGTGACTGCACTAAACATCTTGAATGTAATCACAAAACCAGATTTCACAAACCACTTAGCAGCAGCTAAAAGGTTAGTGTATGTTTTATGCTGGGATTTTTTTCTCACACAAGACTGGCTGTTTAGTAAAGTATACTGTTGCTAGAAATAACAGTAAGCAGATCTTTGCCTTTGGCAAATGCAGTCATTAAAAAAGGGCTGTAAATTGCTCCTTGTATAACTGCATGTGTTGTATGTGTGGTATTTTTCATTCTGTTGCTCAAAGTGGTGAAGGAAAAAAACCATGCATACATGTATTTTCAATATAAGTATATAAATATATAGCTATGTAATGGCTTTTAGAAGTTGTATTATTCCAAATCACCTATTGATCTATCAATGTGGAGATACTGGAATCAGAGACTATCAGTTGCTTAACTGTTTCTTTTAATTGATAATGCCATATCTTCATAACTAGAAAAGCATGGCTGGTAGACAGACATGTTGTTCTATTCTTTAGCATCTATTTTAAGACCTCAAGCAGCAGCCTACATATAAAGCACTTTATTTACATTTCTCCTAAATGGGTTTCTTCATGGCTCTTGAAGACCGTTGCTGAGCAATTATCTGCTAGCAAAATTTTGCCTGTGGGGCCACATGTGCTCTGGGAAACACTGTGAACCATTCCAGGCAGCTGGCCTTGCAAGATGCTCAGTTCCTGAAGAGTATCACCATGTATATGCAGGGCCTCAGCACAGGAACTCAGCACCTAATGGGATAGGTCTGCTACATCAAAATTCAGTCCTTATTCAGTAGGCTACTACTGGACTCTGAATCTCCTTAAAACCATCTCATGAAAGAAGACAGAATTCCTTCCTTTTGATGAAGATAGTGCTATTGAATATTGTGTTGTTGAGTCTTGAGTTTCATCAGTGCTGTAGATGTAGAAAACTGCTCAGTGTTTTGTGTTTAGGTAACTAATTTACTGGAGCTCCTTTTCGATATAGGCCTCAACATGATACTGAATGGAAGCAGTTATTTTCACTGTGAGAAAACAGAGTGGCTTAGTTTTGTTTCTAGTTCTGGTTCGTAAGTGTTGGGTAACAGATTTAGAAAATGGAGGATGTTGTTGTTACTCATAGCATTTGTGGTAGGTCAGCTTTCAGGGCCTGTCTTTTTCGTAATACATTCTCAATGCTACTGTCTTTATTTCTGCTTTGACTGCTGTTGTCTTCTTAGCCCTTTTGAGACTGTTATCTTGCTTAAAACAAATAGACAGCTTTATAAGAATTTATCTTTCTTCTGTTTGCCCTTCGTCCCGCAGAAGAAAATGCCGTATGTACTGTATGTCAGGCTTATGGGAAGATTGCAAGGAAAAAGTGTACCAGGCAATACAGTCTTACCTGTGCTGAAGTTTCAGAGTAAGATTGATCTCACTTGATTTTTAGCTGTTTGAACACTGGATCCACAGGGAGTAGGAAAGGCTCCCACAGTTGGAATGAGAGGTGCCCCAGTAGGCAGTTCACCATGGGTGTGTGACACATCTGTCTCCAGATGGGATTAATTTTCTCTCACAATACTTCTCTCTTCTGTGACTGCATGGATTTCTCTCTTTTCTGGACAATGAGCTTAGACTAAACACATCATTTCTAGACAGCTGAAGCTGTGTGAGTTCCACAGTGGCCACCGGTGCAGCTGTGGAAGCGCTCTGCATGAACCCACAGCCTAGCCCTGACAGAAATCTGCTGCTTTTAATGCATTCATTGCCTTAGTTAAAAGCATATTTAGGAACATTTGGGGACACGGTCACCAACAGTTATGAGGAGTTTAATAAATTTTAATAGCGCCCTCATGATCATAATTATGGGGAGTGGAAGAGAGTTGAACATGCTTTTGTCAAAGTGCAGTTGACGGGGCAAGTTCACGTCTCCACTGCTTTCAGGGTTAATAGCTTTTTGCACATCAGCAAACATGTGGTCTGTGGAAATTTTATGTTCATTATTGGATCCACATGTGATGTCAGAGAAATGACCTCAACAGATCTTTTGATTTCTCAAGCTTTTAAAATTACCCAATGTAATGCTAACCTTAATTATAAATCTCCAGCAAGGGAATGTATCCAGATATATTCAGCATTGCTCAAAAAGAAATGTAAACCCTTCCTTAAATATTTCACTGAAGGTCAGGATATCCTGAAATAGCTGGTTGGTGATTAATGGGTATGAATTACATCTTTTATTGGGAAATGTTTGTCTTCAGTAGTTTGGTCTTTTGAATTCAGTTTAGGAAGACTGTTTAAAATACGTGGATGATGTCAGCTAATATGCATAATACCTTTTGTGTAGGCACTTATCTGTTTCCTAACAGCACAGTAAACAAAATACCTCATGAATGTTAATGATAATGAGGAGTAAGCATACCACCATGTTAAAGACTGCTTAATCCAGAGAGAGAAGCAGAGTAGCAGTGAGATGAAGGCCAAGTTTGATGGAAGTACTCTTTCTTTCCTCTTGCCATGAGGGAAGTCCAGGGCAACTGGATGCATAATGGCAGTTAAAAAGGAATGAAGATCAACCAAAGGAAAGCTCTGAGGGTCATGAGACCTCAAGACCTTGTTTGATGTATGCAAATAGATGCAATATCTCAAGCGGTTTGGTAACAACAATTAAGGAAACATTTACAGTGTAAAAAAACCAAGAGCTGATAATACTGTCTCCTTAATGCCAAATTAAGATTATGGCTCTTCCTGTTGTAATCACAGGGTATTCTTTGTCAAACATTAGGAGATATTGTACTTAAAAATGAGAAAAGGATCAGTACAAGAAGTGTGCAAGCAGTAATACTGGTTCAATGCTACTGTAGTCTTCTGCATGCAGAAGTTCTTTCCCTATGGAAATATATTCTGAGCCTGACAGGGTTCCCTGTCTTCTCTAAGTAAATTATGATGGGGAAAGGTAATTTCTGAAGCTGAAGCTAGTAGCAAGTCAGTTTTGATGGAGATGACTGAAGTATGCGTGTGTGCTAGCCCAGAACTTCACTTGAGGGCTGGTGAGAACATGAATAACTTAAACATGTTCTAAATAGGAAAAGATGAAGGATATGTATTAAGTCTCATATTAGGTACAAAAAAAAAAATCTTAAATTTTGGAAAAAAAAAAATCAGAGCAACATTCTGATGAGTTATTAATACAACATGATCAGTAGTAAATTCCAAGCAACTTTCTGCTGGCTTTTGTTTCCAGATATTCGGAGTCTTTTAAACAACTGACATTTAACAGGAGTTAGCGGTCCATACCGGAGGTTTATCATAAGATTTCTATCTTTCGTTAAAACTGCTTCTAGAAGAAAAATGATGACATCCTTTTAAGTGCTTTGTCAAATGTGATCTCACACACCTGGGCAGGTGGGGCCTTGCTATTTTGTAGGATCCCGCTGCCCATTCTGCTTATGTGCCTGGAAAGGAAAAGATAGCTGCTCTCAGGTAACCCACAGCTGATGGCATTGAATTTTGGCTGCTCAGAGTGCAGACATCCTTCCACTTGCTCAGTCTCCATCAGGAGGTACCTTAAGCAAATGGTGTGCTCTCTTTGCATGTGGATTTGCATAGTTGTTTCTCCCATTGCTTTCTGTTGGGGAGTTTTGAAGCCCATCTAAGCAAGGAGTGATAATAATCTGCTTTTATTTTGGTCATTTTCAGAAATGACTTCTTGTAGGAGCCAAAATTCTGTTCTAAATAAGCATAAACAACTTCTATTTTCTAAAAGTTCCTTTTTTTTTCTTTTTAAACTTAAATATTGTAAAGACTATATAGCCATGAAAAAAACTGTCTTTCAGCAAGACATTTATGCCAGCTGTAGTTACTCTGGTTTATAAAAAAGTGGAGGAAGAGGGGCCACCTCCCAGCTGATTCAGAGTTTAGGTTGACTGATAGGTCGTCTTGAAAGTGCTTATTTCTCCTCTGCTGATTAGACAGAAATCTTGGAAAATTACTCTTCTGCCTTAGGCATGCCTGTTAAATGTTTAGGGTTAGGTGGGATTAATTTAGATTTCTGTGTGCACGTCAGAAGGTGGAGAAGTTTGTTCCTGACAAGTTGCTAAAACCCTGACAGATAATAACTCTGTGGCAGCCTTTATTGATATACTGAAACGGCATCTTGGTAATAATCACTTGGAGCATCCAATTATGTTGTTATGTTGTAAATAAAAGTACAGCTCTTGCATAGCTCAGGAATCTGGAAATTACATGAATATTAACATGAAATAGAACCTATATGTAAATGTAAATTTAAAATGAGATGCACGCCATCTCTTAAGCACATAAGGACTTGGTTTTCAGCACAAAGAGAAAAAAACTCCTACCAAGTAGGTGAAATCAAATCCTTTTCCGTTATGCACATTATTCTTAAGATTAAATGAATTAAAATTTTTAGTTCTGAAGGGGTTCAACCTAAGACTGAAAATGTGGTCAAAAAAGTTACATTGTGTCAGCCTGATGTTTGACTTTTGATAGCACATCCCCAAAGACTTCTCTCTGACCTATCCTGAACAGAGAAGGCTTGTTTCCCACGAAGCCTGTTGTTGCTGATAAACCTTGTCTATGTCAAAGTGGTATCTATTACAGTACTACTATATTCTGACCTTAAGAAAAAAACAGTTAGGTGGCTCACTTGCCTTTGTAAATCTGCTGTGCCTAAAGATTTGTTTTAACAATGCTGTCCAAAGCCCAGATCACAATAGCTAAGTCTGTACAACACGTTTTTAAACAGTGTGTAAAAGAAAAACAGTATTGCACGTTAAAATAAAGTAGAAGCCATAAAAGTTGTATTTCAGAGACTGTTAATGTACTTGTGATGATAACATGACGATGCTTTTCCTTTGATGTTTGAAGCCTCTCTCTCAGTGACAGAAAGCAGATCTCTTAGGAATCTCAGTTTGAATAGTTTGTATGGTTAAATGAGCAATGAAGCAGAAGGGTATAAGCTGTTTTCCTCTGAAGTATTGTGCACTAACTGCAGGTACAAGCAATTCTGTAAGGTACACCCTGGCAGCACACACACATGCAGAAGAAGGGATGGGAAATAGGGGAAAGTTGAACGTCCCCAGTTCAACACAGGTAAGAATAAAACCTTGCTTGTAATCAGGAGGAAGCACTCTGAAGACTGATGAGAGGCTTTTATCCCAGCTCAACAAACATCATGTGCACCTTAGAAGGTGCTGGCCTTTCTTCCCCTCCACCTCACCCTGGCCCACAGATATAAGCACGTTTCTCTACTTTTCCTGGTTTGCCACAAATGTGTAAGCAGATCTCTGCTCTGTCTGCACTGCTTTTATGTTTAATGCTAGATTTAACATAACGGGCCAGTCCCAGCAGCTTTGGATTTTGAAGTTACTGGAGGCTAAGTCACTGTTTGTCCCAGCGTATACCTGCACCACTCCCCTGTTTGTGTTCCCCAATGATTTCTACAGTTAGGTGTTGTTTGCTAACATAACCATTCATCAGATTTCTACAATCCAGAGACAGTTTCATCTTTAACCTGGCATGACTCATGGGTGGGTTGTTCAAAGTGTCTGCAGCGTTAGGAGACACTGCAAATGGCAGACAGCCTGCAAGGAACAAGCAGAAAAGCTCCTGAGGAGCTTTCTGGAAAACTGCAGCTCTGTTAAAAGGGGAGGTGGTTATTTTTTATCTTTCCTTGAAAATGTGACTTGCATACATTACTATGAGGTATCTCTGAAATCTGTTGGTAGAAGCATCCATTATTTTAACACCCACTAAACCAGTTCCCCTTATTCTTCTTTCAACTCTGTTTTGAGTCCCACCAAAGGGAGCACTTTACAGTCATGCACAAAACAGAGAGCTTCTGCCTTCCCTTGCAAATCCCAAAAGTGTGTAGATGGTTCTCACTTTTCCTCCTGCATCTTTCTTTGCATGTCTAAAAGACAGTTCAGGCTCCCTGTGTATTCAGTCCTAAGGTCCTTTAAGGCTGCTTAGAGAAATGTTGAATACGTTCCCTATATATCCATGGTACAAAGATTACCAAGTGTTTCAAGTCTGTCAGGTTGGTGACAGATCTTGCATGACCAGACAAGGAGCTTAAAAGTATTGGGAACTTGACTGGCAAAAAAACAACCCAAAAGTTCCGCCTTTCAGATATTTAGAAGAGGAGATAGCCTTTTAGACTTATGGTTTGCACTTGGAGGTTTCTTTTCCATGAAGACATTTTGTGGGTATGATTTTTGTTCAGAGACATGAACTCACGACCATCTCTGTTTCAATTTCACACATAAAATACAGGGTTACATCCACTATGAAGTAACTGTAGGATGCTGTAGCTGAGCTTTTCCTTAGCTGGTCCTCATCAGTTTTGCAAGACAGGCTGGTACCAAGCAGATCCTAAAGAAATTCTAAGTTCAAGGTTGCCTTCCTTACTCTGCCTCACATCATGGCTATAGGAGCACTAGATCCAGCTGGAGCGGTAGCCTGGCTGAAGACAAGGGTGTAACCAGAGTACATTATAGGTTAGCAGTGGTCACAGCCTTAAGGCTTCATCTAAGGATGTCTTTTCAAATTAGCAGTCTGGTCATGAAAATTCCTGTATCCCATTGTTAAAATGTGCTTTCCTTCTAGTAGAGTAAAGGTGAAATATATCCAGTCTTGGCTGGTACCAGCTCGTGCTCAGCTAAATAGTCATGTTGAAACTGATGCAGGGCTAAACAGGGATTATTGGAAGCTTTTTCCAGTTACATTTGGTTTTTGCTTTTGGTTTAGGATTTACTATTCTGCCTGAACATCTCTCTTTTTTTTTTTTTTTTTTCATTTGGTTGGTTAATCTTTGTGTGGGTTTTTTTTTGTTTGGGGTTTGTTGGTTTGGTTTTTTTTCTTGTCTCAGAGTCTTACATTTAAATGATTTCTTCAAGGGTTTTAATAGAATAATGTCTAAGCTAAAATATATCTAAATAAAAACAATAAATAAGCACTTTGCAGCTCCGTCTGGTTTTGTAGTTAATTACTCCTGTATACTCATAACACTCCATATTCTCATGTTTTCCAATCTGCATATAAGGGTTTTGTTTTCACATGTGATGACTTCAGAATTGCCTACTGCTTCGTTCTAGTAGTATTTGCTTATGGCTAAAGAAAATGACAAAAAATGAGCAGGCAAAGGAAACAGGAGAAGAAAGTGTTCGAAATAATACAATGATTTTATTTTCTTCTCAAGCACTACTTAATGTTAAAAAAGAGAACTTGAGAAGGTGGTTAGATGATTTTTGCCTTGAAACAGGAGTGGTGAAGTGGGGGGTGTCACAGAGATTGGGGTTTCCATCCCCAATTACGCGCTGGCTGCTGGTCCGCTGCTGAATTACACTGAAAGCACTGAATGGTGCCATTATATTCCTTTTCAAAAGTTGTGGGCTATGAAATTCAATCTGAGGTATTTTTAATGAGTGTTTTGAGCCTCAGTTGCAGCTCTTCCCAAGAAACAAGGAGCGCAGTGTGCTGCTAAACAGTGCCGAGGCTGAGGGTTAAACTCATTCAGTTTTTTGCTTACATGGAGGAGAAGTAGTATCAACATTTATTTGACAGACATAAACTTGCTTCCAGAGTTAAGCTTCAGTAAAACAGCTTTCCATAAAGAACACATCCTGAAAAATGAGGTTCTATAAGCTTTGAATGAAATTCCTAGTTTCTGAAAACAAGCTTTGTGATATGTGTTCCAAAGCCGTTGCCCACAGGCTGGACTTGTGCTGTGGGCATCCCTGAGCTGCAGAATGCTGTGTCTGTGCCCTCAGGCACATTTCTGTGGGCAGAGGCAGCTGGTGGAGGTGCAGCTGATGCCATGAGGGGACATCTTCCCAATTACCCTCCTGGCTGTCAATTAAACATAGATAATTCAGAGGTATCTTTGTCAGAGAGGTGCCTGCTGGCATCTCTGGGTCTCTACCAAGGGGTTTGGTGGCATAGTTGTGATGGCTTTGGGATGACCCCTTCTTGCACCTCTCAGCGAGACATAGTTTTTCAGGGAAGCTTTTTTAGAATGCACCTGGTTTTAGAACAAAGTAGCACAAAAGTGGTGTTACCTTCTTATTTTACTTATGTGCTGATTTGCAAAATAGTTTGGTTTAGGTCATGAGGAAAGCATCATTGAATGCATCTGCTCTGCAACTTATTCCAAGATCTGAAATTCACAGTGGGCTGGAGCTGGTTCCTGCAAGTCATCACCATTCAACTTCAAGGTCCTGAAGCTGCAATATGTTGTGCCAATGATACTCTTCAGAAAGGGAAAATAGTCTCTTCCAGCAGTGGATATTTGCCCTGCTAATGGATTAAAGAACAGCCACAAACCACTTCTTAGTTTTACTAGTAAAATTAGGTAGAGATGACTCAGCATTTGCAGAGATAATTTAGGGAGTAAGGTGATATATTTTTAGTAAATTTTCTCATTGTTCTCTTAATGCCTCACTTTTCTTGTCCACACTGTGCAGCGTTCAAGGAAAGTAATTTTGGTTTAGTTAACGGTGGTTCTGGCAGAGCTTCCAGATGGAAGTGTCCAAGAACTGGATGGCTGGTGTGTGAAATTCTGCGGCCTTGAACAGTTACTTAAAAGGCTTGCTCTGCCAATACTGGTTTCCCATAAGTATTTTACATGTATCTGAAGGAACTTAGCAGTAATTGCTGTGCTACAAGAAACAAGGTTTGGGGTGGTTTGGTTATTTTTTTTCAGGAAGACTGATTAGCTTGTGCAGTGACCTGTTCTAGATTGATGCTTTTGGGGAGTTACTGAGATCATTTCATGTGAAGGCATGAATGACCTCATCAGGACAATTTCTTAGAGAGTGTTAGGTAGCTAACAGTGACGTTTTCCAGCTGAATTAATTAGCAGATGGGATCAGAGCATCCCTTTTAAGTTGATAAAGTTTTTTTTAAGTGCGTACATATCAAAAGTACTTTTCTTTTAATCAGTACAGAGAAGGTAAGGTTGTTAAAGGTCAGCTGAACTTTCTAACTGAGGGTTAGATGTCACCTAGGTAAAACGCTGTAAATACAGCTAAAGGAACCACTGAACTGGGAAACTAATCATGAAGTGTTTTGTTGATGCTTTTCACCATGAATAATGTTTTGTAATAAACAGATGGGTACTTAAGATTACAGTGACTAAAGGCTGAATGTTTTCTGGTCTACAGGGTTTGTGGTGTTTAGCTGTTAAGTTCCAGATTTTCTTTGGCATTGATGACAGTGGGATGGATGTGCAAAATAAATTCTTCTGTAGGATTTTGTCCCTAATGCTACCTGAGGAGGAAGTTTTCAGGGCTACAAGAATCTGCCTTTCTTCCCCTTTCTTCTTCTTTACAAAGGGCTCTGCTAGTTTTCTGATGGTTGCTGCTGACTCTGCAGTAGCAAACTCCTTATCAACAAGAAATCAGAGTAATTTAAAGGTGGGAAATATCAGTATTAATGTCAGTTTGCATTTGTAAGAACTGCAAAGAAATTAAATGACTGGATCTTTACATCTGAAGATGACAGGTCATTCTGTGGAATGAAGGGCCTGCATCTGTGGGTGCCCATGCCATCTCTTCTTTTGTATTTCCTCACCTGCACACTGAAATGGCATATGTAATACAGTGTGGGTGGTATTTTCCCATTTTGTTACAAAGCTATGATTTTGTGAGCCAAGTGAAAAGAGACCAAAGCAGAGCCTCCAATTCCAGTAGCTTTGCTGAACTTTTAATTATGGAGATGCACAGCTACCTGAGGATTTGCTGTAGTTGAAATTTGTATTAGACTGACTCTGCTGTAAGAAGTTTTAACCAAGAACTACTGAAAATCCATAAAACTTTACATTAGCTTTCTTGGATATTTTTAATTTTTTAACTTCCACACTGTTTATTAAAGAAGATTAGTTACTACTTTTCCTGATAAATATTTAATTTTCACCTGAATTTTACTGCTGCGTATTTCCACTAAACTTGTTTTGGGGCACTGGCAGAGAGTTTAGAGTCTAGTCAGAGCAATCCTGCCCCTTTTGCCTATTTTAGAAAATACTTTGACATAAACCAGTTTGTCATGCTCAGAAATCCAAATCCATGGTTACAATAACAAATCTGTGTATCTTCAAATGTAGAAAATGGCAAGTTTCTTTTGGAGACCATACTAGAAATGCCAAGGAATGAGGTTGTTATTTAAATCTTTCTCTGTGTATTTTCACTTTGTTAATTACTGTGTTGCTTTTTGGCTAGTAATCGCATACCTAAAATAGTAATTTCTAAAGTTGTCTTGTTTGTCATAGCTGAAAAGTGGGGGCAAGAAGTGTAACTTTGTTGCTGTGTTTTATTTTAAGGGCAGGTATTTGGAGTAAAACACACCTAAAGTAAACCCCACTGTTTTAAAAAAAAGACACAACCATCAAAATCGACTGAGGGGTAAAACTGTACATCAAAGATAGTGGAAGGCAAGCGCCTGCATTAAAGGGAATTCAGCTTATGTGGTGAGCATAAAGTGTGAAAGCAGTCCACTAAAATCTTGAAAGAAAGGAGCACTAAATGGTCTTATTGTACACACAGAGCAGATGATCAATCGCCTGTTTTTAAGGAAGTCTAAGAGACTTACTCTGTTACTGCATTTGGCCTCTATCCTGCCCTTCATGGTATGTGCTTAGTCTGTGCAAAAGCATGTGGGATATCTGCCAGGAGTGGAGCTTTCAACTACATTCAAATGGAAAATATCTTCAAAGCAATGAGGTGCCATTAGGTTATCATGAAAATTTGCCTCTCTGCACCCTCCCTGCAAATAGGGTGTATAGCTGGCGGCTGGAGGCACAAAGTGGAGATCTGGAAACTTAAAAGCAGTGTGGGAGTGTGTGGCTGCTCAGTTTAAACGTGTCACTTCTCCTCTTTGCTTTGCCCTACTATGTAGGGGTGATGAATCACACTTCTTCCAACACTTCCTAACTACACAGTCTAAGATGAACAGCAAATTAAAAGCTAGTAAGCCCAGGTGCGAGAGCTATCTTTATGGTCTAAAGCTATTTTTATGGTCATCTAATCCTTCCTATAGGATTAACACCTACACTTTAAAAGGGAGGAAAGGAGGAAAAGGGCAGAGGATCTCCAAGAGTCTTAGCAATGTTTGGTCCAGAGCAACAACACTTGGACTAGTGCTTCTTGCTTTTAGTCCCACCATGCAAGCAATAGACTTTTTCTAAATATGAATTATGCATTTCATTTTATGCCAGAAAGGAGAACTGTCTGAAACAGAAATTTGTCTTTGGATGCTGACAGCGTTGTTCTCCTGTGAGTAGTTTTCAAGCCTCTTTTGAAGTATAAATTTCTGGAAGGGTTATTTGTTTAAGAACCCTGTTGCTCAATATCATCTTTAAGGTTATTTTCATACCAGTTGCTTATCATGAACACTTGTTGCTTGGGTTTTTTTTCCCCTTTCAGAGGCTGTAGATACATACATCATTTTAAGCAGCTTTAATTTACTGAGAAAATTTATGCTGTTCAAAATTTGGAGTGGTTTAGTATTGGTTACGACTGTATCTGACTTCATAAATAGTAATGAAAACACTGAATGAAGTTTTCGCTGTCATTTCAGTGCAGTTGTTAAACTGGAGTATAAAAATAATTTGGGAATCAGACTGAGCTGAAGTACAAGGGGCTTTCTGGGTGACTACCCACGAAAGAACAAAGTCTTAAACTTTGCGTCTAAACTGATCACAATATAATACATAAATATTTGTAAAATATTTAGCATGACGAGATTGTGACTGCTCATTGTTGAGCACCCAGAATGCGATGGGAACACAGGGGATTAGTGGAAGAAATGGCTGTCTTTATATTGAGGCAGGTGTGAACGAGGAACATACCTTTTTCTTTAAGATGAACATAAAGGAACTATTGTCTGTCCTTATCAGCTGTTACTAATGCACAAGCAAGGGTAATAAAAATAAACATTACAGAAACCTTCCACATAGAAGTCAAAATCTCACTCTGGGATTGATGGTAATATTTGATTTATAAAATTTGATCCTAAACAGGTACTTTGTTTTTTTTTTTTTGAGTTGTTTTTTCTTTTCCTCTGGTAAATGGTTAGTGAAATAATTGCTAAATGATCTGGGAAGTGGGGGAATGTGTCCTGGATATCTTCCAGATACTGCTATGCACTTTCTCCTTTTAAAGAATTCTGTATTGCAGGTTGTGACAAAGAATTGCCTAAGCAAATAAGTAGAGGGCATTTTTTTAAAAAGTTATTATTGATTTCTAGAACATGAAAGAATTGGTGAACCTATTAAAATATTTAGTATTGGAATATCATAAGTAGTGTACGGTTTTGGATTTTGGTGGAAGTAGAGGGAGAATGAACTGAGTACGACTGAAATAATGAGCAGACAGCAAATGTTGAATGCATAATGCGTAAAGCTAAAATACTTAAAAGTAAATACTTCGACCGGGTACCTTCATAACTTGCAGCTAAACACAGTGATGTGCATTATTCATCATTACAATGTAGTGGCCCGATGTTGCCTGAAAATGTAAAGTGACTTTTAAAATGTGATTTCACAGAGCTAAATGAAAGGCCAGTTCGAAATGCATTAAGCTGTAAGGACATGTAGCTGGAAATCAGTGAGATTCCTTTCACTGCAATAAATTTATAATTTTTTTTGTGTAACTACATACCACCTAGAGAGAATAATAGTAATTCCCTGCCGTCATTATGGCTGGGATTCACCTCACCTAAAATGAACCCTGTAACATAGATGTCTGGGCTCCTTGTCATCAAGACTAAAAAAGTATAACAGTACTGCTAAGGACAAGTTCATTTCCAGTGTGCTCAGGTGGCTTTTGGGGAGTAGGAAGAATTGCTCTCTGGAGCTGCAGTATTTCTTCATCGATTATATGAAGAACCTGATTGTCAAGAGCAACAGGGACAGGGGACTGCCACCCAGTACAGCTGCTTCCCAGCTCACAGGTGTTGCTACTAGTTGTATGCTACCAGTACATCATACCCTCCCATTTCCTTTCCCTCACTACCTTACAGTGTGGCATCTGTGGTAGCAAATGGTATGGAGGTATAGTCTTCATTGGGGCAGCTTCCATATCAACGTCCCACTTCTGTGCCTCATCCTCTTCCTTTGATCTTCACCCTGGGATCACTTCTTTCCTTCCCTGGTGTGAGTTCTCATTCAGTGATGCTGAGGGAGAGTACAGATAGGTCTTCTGGCTCTCCTTTCTAATCTTCCTTCCTGTTTGGCCATGTTGATGACCTTTATCAGTCCAGTGTACGACACTTTTTTTATGGTCATATAATGCACAGTTGTTCTGGGGTACTCATGGTGTCTCCATAGATCAGAACAGTACTAGTGTGAAGCAGGGAAAACAGCCAAGCTCCTGGGAGATGGATGCAGCTGCAAGACTGGGGGGTAGGAGCCGACGAAGCTTGCCTAGTACTTGTCAGAGGCATGGCAGCAGGGACATGCTTGATGGCTGAAAAATGCCTTCAAAGTTCTGTGGAAAATTTGTGTGGCCTCATAGGCCTTGTAACCAAATTTAAGTCAGACACGACTGCTGGCTACAGATGATGTCATCCTTGTGGTGCACTCATTCCTGAATGCTTCCTCTGTCAGCTCCTATTTGCTGTGCCCTGAATGACTGCTGGTTTGCTTCCATACCCAGCAGACTGAGATTTTAATTTATTGTGTTTAAATTTTTTAGTAGGGATGTCATGGAACTGCACTGAATCAACATCTCTGTGCGACCTGAGAGTTCCTGCTTTTGAGCATGTTGTACTTCTGGTCCTGCAAGACTGGAGTGTCATCAGGCTCTAAATCTCAGCAGATTTCATATGCACAGTGTTTCACTTGAATAAACTGTCAGATTTTGAGGTAGACTGATCAAAGCTAAGATGAGTTTGGAATAATGATCTTATTTACAAATACTTGAGTAAGAAGCATTTCATGTTACTGAGGCACACTCCAGAGAAAATGCTGAGTGACATAAATGCTACAAGACTGCTGTTCCATTGTCTAAATGCCTGTAGGAAAAAAGCTCCATGAAAACACTTGGCAGGTTTAATCAGAGGCTTTTACTCATGGGCTGATAGGGGACAGGCTTGCTCTCCTCAGCTAGCCTTGGACAGTGTGGTAACACAGGTGGGCTCTCTGCCCTTTCTCTTGTTGGTCAAAAATCTCCCTAATCCAAGGTATACCTTTTTTTCCAGGGAGGATTGATGTAGTTTTGTTTTTATCGGGTTGAATCCATCAGTTACTCTAGTAAGACACATACATAAGAATAGGCATGTGAGGATGAAAGTAAGCATCTTGCTGCAAAGGTGGCTGATAAACATATCCTTCCACATCCTCAGCCAAACTGTGGAGGCATGAGATTAGTCTGGGAGCAGGAGCATTTGTCTGAAGTTTCTAAGTCTTGGTTGGGCTGGGTATTGGTGGTGAGCAGTTGTGTTCTCTTCCCTTCTATTTCTCTTGTCATTATTATTGGTGGCAGCAGCAGTGATTTGTGTCATACCTTAGTTACTAAACTGTTCTTATCTCAACCTGTGGGAGTTGCATTCTTTTGATTCTCTTCCCCATCCCCCTGGGAGTGGGGGGAAGAAAGAGGGGGGAGTGAGTGAGCAAATTGCATACCTGAGCAGACTTAAACCACGACAGATGCCTGGCACAAGCTTGGGTGGTGCTTTTGGTTTAATGAAGCTGGAGAGCATGAAGTGAGTGTGTTCAAATATATTTGCACTTGAGATTTATTGTAGATAGCATTACATCAGATCAAAAATGTTCAGTACTGTAAAACAGACGTCTGTTTTTCTCCTTATTTTCTCTGTATCTCTTATTTAGCGTTTCATTATGAATTGTTCTAGTTACTACAAGATTGGTTATGAAAAAGGCTTAAAAATAAAATTAGTACTTTTGTCTGCCATTGTTCTTGATGTGTTTTCTGACAATATTATAGAATCATAGGATCATAGAATAGTTTGGGTTGAAAGGGACCTTCAAAGGTCACCCAGTCCAGCCCCTCTGCAGCAAGCAGGGACATTTTCAATGAGATCAAATTGCCCAGAACCACATCCAGCCTGGCCCTGAATGCCTCCAGGGTTGGTGCATCCACCACCTATTTGGGAAACCTGTGCCAGTCTTTTACCTCCCTCATTGTAAAATATTTCTTCCTGACTTCCAGCCTGAATCTCCCCTCAAACAGTTAATAAAATAGATCATCTAAGTGAGCTTTGCTTCCTGGTGGCATAGGTCTGTTAGAGGCAATGAGAGTATGTTGGGCAAAAACCTGCTCAGCAAGTTCTGAGGCAGGTGAGTTTGGCCTTTCCCTTTTGACTTTCAAAACCAGTCAGCATTGAAGGATTTGGTCATTGTGTCTTCCATCATCTGAGTGACAGCACTGCTGTGGTGGCATGTGTATCCTGTGCTTTCCCCAGGAAAACATCATCCCTTTAATATCTCTGGTGTAACCCTCACTACTGGGTAGTTAAGATTTCACAAATCATATTAGATAATGTTAGATAAATTGCTTTTGTAAAGATGCTTTGTACTTCGAGTTGTGGCTGAAAACTAGATATTACCCTAGGTGGAAAAAAAAAGAGGATTTTTTAGTATCCCAGTGAAACAGAAACCAAACTGAGCAATGGCACATCTGGAGGAGGCGGGATTGAGCAGCTCCCCACTCACAAGTAGCCTGTTCCTACAAAGCACTGCCTGGAGCTGCCAGGACCTGGGCTCAGGCTCAGCTTTGAGTCAGGTTGGCTGAACTGACCACCTATAATGGTTTTCTGTTCTACACTCAGTTACTGCTATTTTGATCTAGTAATTATTTACTGGGCACAAAGGGAAAGGGCCAGTCTGTAGGTTGAGGACAAGGGCATTTGTCTGGGATATGGTGTGTTTCTTGTAACAGTGGAGTTTGTGCAGTTAATGGGTTATTATTTGTTCTGAAGTGAGTGGAGATCTGTTTCAGGGCCTCCTGAGTTAAAATAGGTGCATTTGTCCAAGGAACAAAAATATGTGATTGGCTTTTTTATACAGAAACACTTTTTTTTGCTGAAGACTTGCTGGTGAGCTGTAATTTACGGTATTTGCTGCAGGTGTGGATTTAATTGACATGCTGATGAGACGAATCCTTACGATCAGCAAAGCAGCAGCTCTGGGAGCTAATAATTGAACAAGAACATCTGTTTTTTATAGAGGGAAGATTTTCAGTCTGGAAGTCAGTGTGGAAGGAAATGCTTGCTCTTGACTCCTCCAAATTACCCAACAACTCTGTTAGGGTAGCACAGATGGGCTTTGACCAGCCTTAGTACCTCACAGCAGGAGGCTAGGGATAAGCCCATATGAAGTCAGAACCCAAGACTTAAGCCTGTAACATGCAGTGTCCAGCAAACCCTTAGTACCTTGTGTTTTGTATGATAGGTCTGTCAATTAACATTTTGTTTTCAGTATGTTGTACGCAGATGTACATAGTGCCACCTGACATGGCTTAAGGGCCATGGGATGAAATAGCTACCTTGCAAAATTTACATTAGAAATTGTCCTTGGCAGACATAAGAAAACTATATCCCAAGTTCCCTTCTTCTACCTCTTCTATTTTGTGGTATTTTCCCCTCAAAAATAAAAATGCACTGAAGATGGGTTCTCAGCTGCCATCCAGAGATGGATCTATGTTTCCTGTAGCTTTTTAAAACTAATGCAATTATTTCAACTGCCCTTTGGGCATGGTTGGAATTTTGCAAACTGTTTTGACAGTGTTGTTTGCTGGACAATTTCTTAGCATAATAATTTTTCTGCTGCTAATTAAAAACAGCTTTGTAACCCTAGTTTTTGTTTTCTTCTTCTAGCAAAGAGCTCCAGGGAAAGTTTTGCATGATGCTGTTTGCAACCACCTGAACCTTGTTGAAGGCGACTATTTTGGCCTTGAATTTCCAGATCATAAAAAGATGATGGTATGTAAAAGGATTAATTTTTCAGCTGGTTTCCGTCTACATACACACTGTATTATTCTCTCATTCTGCTTCTGACTTACAAGATATGTTTAATCCTCAATCTCCATATGAAAAAAGGACTTTAAAAAAAAATACTCTTGTGCACTGATGTTGAAGAAGCGTTTTTAAAACCTGATTACTCCTGTCAGATTCCATTTGTGTTGAAAGTAACAGCCAATTCAGACACAAGTTGGAAAAGCATTTTATCGTAATCAGTTGCTGTAGAGAAGCTGAAGGCTAGACTGTTGCAGCATCTCAACTCTGATTTTATAGTCCCGCTTAATTTAGAGTGCAGAAATGATCTTTTCCATAGAGAAGTTGCCATGCTTGTGACATGGTTACATGAAAACCATCATGGGGCAAGGAAATGGAATAGATAAAATATAGCAAGGTTAAAAAACAGGTGGCAGAATCAAAAACCACAAACTGATGAAAGGCCTGTTTGGAGAATTGAGAGTTGTTCTGGTCCTGACACAACTCTGAGAAGAGCTGCCGGCAACATTCAGGCATTACAGCTTCTAGGGTGGAAAGAGTATGAGGTAGCAGAGAAAGACAAAGGCTAATGACTTCTCAACCTCTAATGACTTTTTTCCTGAAGTTTATTTTACTTCAGACTTACTATGTGACCCAGCGGCATGCGTGCTAGTCATCTGGACTGCTAGAGCAGTACCTTTGGGTGTGTATCGAATTCCTAGCTTGTTAGTGAATTCTGCATCAGCAGTCTGGCTGACATAAAAGGGCTTACTTCTGGAAACTGAAAAAAAAAAAAAATTAAATCTGTTTTCTGTCGTTGTACATAAATTTCAGCAAGAAGCAGTATTTCTTAACAAAAGGAACAAATGAGGATTTATCTGCTGTCACAGTAATCCATTGCCCTGCCTTAGTACAGGCTTACATAGACGCTAAAACTGAAAACTCATGGTCAGAACATTTTAGGCTAACTATAATTAAAGAAGACATTGTAAAAACATGGGCATTGATCTTTAGAAGTGGTCTGCTTCACAGTTTGCTCCTGGATTTACATGAAACACATTTTACTAGAAAGTTGCATATTCTGCCAGATATCCTTGGCTAATGCTTTAGGTAACATGAAAGCTTAACTAATTCTGCAAACCGTACAACTGTACAGTACTGTTGCAACAGAGGGTCCATGTAGCCATGTTAATAATGACATCCTGACATTCCTGATGGATGAATGGATATAAAGCTGAAACAAATCCTCATCTCTCTTTTATATACAGTTCTTTTTCGGTTTTCCAGAAAACAGAGAAGGTCATTTGATCAACCTTCTGTACTTCACAGGTCATTAAGTTTCAAACAGATGATTCTCTGTGTTTTGATCAGAAACATGAAGTAAGCTAACAGTTTTCAGTCTTGTGAAAACAAAATGGTTTATTTGCTTCAGGCAGAACAGACGAGACTGAGGTGCTGCCAGTGCCTGAGGCCCTCCCAGTGGCAAGAACTTACTGGCTGGAAATATGTCCCATCACAGTGGGTCAGCCATGGCTCTGATGAGGAGGAAGCCTTCACGCTATTGCCAGTCTGACCTGAAAGAAAATGGCTCCATGCACAGAGCGTGGTAAAATTCACATAGCACCTACTGTTGCAAAGGGAAATACAGCCAAGGATCTGAGAGTGATGGTCCATCTTCCTGCTGGAGACGTTCCAATCTTTGCTTTTGAAGAAGGAGGAGCTCCCCAAATCTTGCCCTCATTTAGTAAGCTGTGCCCCAAGACTGGTGAGATTCAGTGGAAGTAGTGCTGTTGACCACCTAAAAGCAACTCAAATTCCGAAGCAGATCTGATGTACATCATTTGCAGAGGTGTCTTCAGGGAGGAGCCTCCCGCGCAGGAGCGGGGGGAAACCCCGCGTGCAGGACCCTCAGTTCCGAGCGGAGGTAGCCCCGAGCTCTCGCCAGGCCTCGCCCAGGGGCCGGCAGCTTCGCAGAAGCGAGTGGGACTCACAGGGGGCGGAGTCAGGAGGGACGGCCCCGCCCCTGGCGGGAAAACCCGCCCCGGGGAGCGCGGGAACTGCCAAGGCCCGGGATGAGAGCTCTGCTGGGGCTGCCCCGGGGGTGGGAGCGTCGGCACCGGGCAGGGCCGGTGAGAGGGGAGGGAGCAGTGCAGAGCTCGGGGTGAGGGAAGTGCCTGCACGGGTGTGGGGAGGGGAGGGTGCGCAATGGGCAGGGCTGTCAGGCACTGAGAGGGAGCTG
>JASSUY010015420.1:0-15276 GCA_032466535.1 Forpus xanthops
CAAACTGAAACAGGGGAAGTTTAGATTGGATCTGAGGAAGAAATTCTTTACTGTAAGGGTGGTGAGGCACTGGAATGAGTTGCCAGGGAAGTTGTGAATGCTCCATCGCTGGCTGTGTTGAAGGCTGGGTTGGACATAGCCTTGGGTGGCATGGTTTAGTGGGAGGTGTCCCTGAGGAGAAAGAAATACAGAGTAAATTTTTTTTTTCCATGGAAATTAAGGAAAGGGGAAGAGGAGAAGGGAGGAATAGTTTCAGCCTTCCAGATAGTCATTTGCTTTGCATTCAGAGCCTTTCAATGACATGCCACAATTAAAAGTCCTTCAAAACAAAATTGACACTATTTTGCTTATTACACAGTTTGTGATGTCAGCTTAATAACTTCATTTTTCGTAGACTCTTATTCCCCACTTGATATTCTGAGTGATGGAAACAATTACAATTGAAAGGAAGAACAAGAAACTCTGTGTTTCAGTCAGGTAATCAGAAATCCACCTGAAAAGGAGATGTTGTGCAGTTGTTTGTCAGTGTAATGCAGCTGTGTAAATGGTTTTATTTACAGCCTGAGGCTTTCCTAACAGCTTTACATGTTTGTGTTATCTTTGCTTAATGAAAATACTGAAATAGAGGCATTTTACTTCTTTTTTTACGAACTTCACATGTTGAGCTAAGAACACCTACAATATCTCAGGCAAGTTGGGGCTGTCATTAACGTCATGTAGACAAAAAGCAGGAGGGTGGCATTATTCTGTTACTCTGAAATGTTTCTAAATGTACCTTGGGGATTGATATAGCCGTAGGATGGTATGTCTGCTAGTGACTCATGCTGACTCACCCACCGAGCCAGAATTTACTGAGCCTTCTTCTATGCCCACACACAGTGATATGATTTCCAGTCTGAGTGAATTCTTTAAAATTCAATTTAGTAGGCTTTAACTGTAGAGACAGAGACACTTCTTCAGTGGTTGCCTTAATTTGTATTTATGTCTTATTAAATGTGTGTTTGGATTATGTTTTGCAGCATCCTTTGAAATCCATTTTTAAAATAACGTGGAGAAGTGCAACTGCACTTTCCAAAGATGAAGGTCTGTCTGAAAACACTGCCAGTATATAGAAGCAGGGAAAATTTACAGATGCTACAGACCTAAAGGCCTAATGCATAATCACTTTAGCAGCAGTGAATGTGAGCCTCAACCATGGTAAGTCTGTAGGCTTAGGCAATGAATAATTAACGAAAAGACAAATTGACCTTATTCCATTTTTATTTTTAAGACTGGAAATAGCATATTAGCCCACTGAAGTAAAGAGAATTAAAAGATACAAAGCTAGGTGTGAAAGCAATTCTTGAGATGTTACTACAAATATCTTTGGACTGATATTGTTTTTTCTGAAATAAATAGGAATTGTGTGGCAGACTTTAACAGGATCAGTCCAATTATTTGTAACTCTGAGTTCTGGTCAAAACTTGATGTGATGTAGCAGCCTGAAAAGGAATCTTTCTTGTTACAGTACAAGCTGCAGTGACCAAAGAGATGAATGCCAGTGAGATTCTCTCTCAGACACAAAGAAATGCTTCTCTTCCATCTCATCTCCTTTGACACAGATTCATACGTTTGTTAAATCAGGATTTATGATAATCTCATCCTCTCTCCAGGATTCTTTGCCTTCTACACAAAGACCAAGGGAGAGAAAAAAATAGTTTGCTTGGACTACTCTTGCATGCTTTGCTTTTTAAACTCTTCTGACAAATGACTAATGAATGTTCAAGCAACAGAAAATGAGGTACGTGTTTCCAAAGAAACACAGTCAAATGCTTCAGTAAACTCACCTCGGCCTCTACACCTTCCTCCACCTTGCTAACATTCTGAAAGAACAGTTGATGCCCCCAAGCCATGCACCCTTCCCTCTTTCCCCAGGAATTTATGTCATTTCTCAAAGGTATGTCAGCTTTGACAGTGTTTTAGGGCTACGTGGTTTTTCTTCTCTTGCTCCTGCAGTCAGTCAGGCATGATTCCTGATCCGCAAGTTTCTCTATGATTCTGTCTTCTCATCTCTGGGATTGACTAAATTGCCCTGTCCTCTAAATCTAAAAGTGCTGGATGAGTGGACACTTCATCCCCTGTGGTTTCTGCTTCACTGACTTCCTTGTACTTTGGGTACACAGTCCTTTGTTTTGCTTCTGGAAAACAAAAATCCCAGACTTAAGTCTTTAGTCACACCTTCCTGCCCACATCATTGTTCACACAGGGCTTCTTGTAATTCTGTCACCAGAATTCAGAAGTTGTTGGGTTTGTGGTTTGAGTTAAATGTGCTTGAAAATAGAGTACAACTTCTTATTGTTACTTCAGCCTTCAGTGGCCATTAAGATTCTGCACGTAATGGGGCATGATACAAGGAGAACCACACAGCTGTATGACACGGTTTGAACAGAAGTTGAAATATGTGTTTCTATCTCATCCCCTGCAAGTTCTGCCTGTTAATGCTCCTTCTCCTGCTATTGCACTGCCAGTCACAGTCTGCGTTTTATCAGAGACCATCCATGCTTTCTGTCAAGCTGGTATGCACAAAGGACTCTGCTCTGCCGAACTCGTGCCATGTGGTCTGTAGTACAGATGCCACACTTCTTTAGTGATAGGAGAGGCCCATATACTGCAGTCCATACTTTGTGGCAGGACACAGCATTTCCTGAAAGTGCCATAATTACTGAACATATACAACAGGTTGCTTGCAGCAGGTTTCCCACACTGAAGAGATGAGTGCCCAAGAAATAGAGCAGGTATGAGTAGACTGTACTGCCAAGTAATTCAGATGTCTCACTGTTGGTATCCTTTCC
Organism: Forpus xanthops; assembly: GCA_032466535.1. Classification (NCBI taxonomy): domain Eukaryota; kingdom Metazoa; phylum Chordata; class Aves; order Psittaciformes; family Psittacidae; genus Forpus; species Forpus xanthops. Next base: position 2,832 of record JASSUY010015420.1, read on the forward strand.
AAGCAGTGCCATAGACCTGTGAGAAGAAAAGGCTGATTACTGGATTGATTGTCCTGACAGGAGTTCATTTCTAGAAGCACTTTTTCTCAAGGGGCTCTGGTCCTTCCTGTGTCACGTTTCTGGGCAAGAAAAAGGCCTCTGGAATGAGTGGTGGTAAGAAGCAGGGTACTGCCACTACCAAAGCAAGTCATCTTGCCTACAGCCTATTCCAGAGGTCCACAGGTAGAATCAACAAACCCAGAAGTCACAGCCACTGGGGACTGAATGCCTCTGCTCTCTTCCATGTCTCTGCAAATACTGTATCTTCCTGTCTTTTACTCCTGATTTGCAAAGCATATAAAGAAAATGTTATAGCAATGTGCCAGAATAGAAAAAAGGAGCATTTTTTTTTTTTTAAAGGAGTGAAAATTCCCAAGCCCCGTTGAGCAGTGCAAATAAGCAGTTTATGGTGTTTCAGCTAACACTGGCCTATCTCTGATAAACACTGCATGATTGCAAAGCTTGTATCTGAAGGTCTCTCTCTAGCTGAATAAACTGGCACTGAGGTTTTTTGTATCTCTATAGCTTGTACACTGCTGGCATCCACTTCTAAGTATCCTACTGTGATATGACGGTGCCAGCAGTGCATTTGGCAGTGTCCACTGTGCACTTACCTAAGCACTTATGACACTTCAGCTGTGGAGACTCTTTTACTGTTTTCTTCAGGCACTTTATGGAAAGTCGAGCTTGTTACCATTGAGGAACTTTGCATAGGAGGACTCTCCATCGTCATCATTTTTTCTTCCCAGCTTTCAGGATTATGCTGCTCTTACACCCTTTTGCAATGGAATCCAATATTTACATCTCTTTAATCTATTTCTAGATGCAAGATACTCACTTGGCTTATCCTGGTAATTGTAAACTCTGCAGTTCCTGGGGCACTCTCGCTTGACTGCCTTTGAGTTCCACCTATACTTATGCCTTTTCTCTCCTTCCTTGTGATACGTTCCATCTTCAGTAGTGTTAGAACACTGAGTAACCTCCAAAAGATTTAATCTCAGTTGGGCACCTTCCATTGTGCAATCACGTATGTTTAATAAATACCCCACTGAAAAGACTTCTCCCCATAGTGTAACAGTGACTCTTCCTGAAAAAAAAAAGCCTTGGTTTCTCCAATTTTCCCCAGGCTCTGGGTATCCTAAAGGTATGTGTGCATTTGGACTTGACGCTTCTTCAGGAATAACGTGCCTTACGTTTGCTTCAGTTACTTGAAATCACTGTCACTACCAGGCAAGGTTAAATAAGGAATAAAAGATTATACTAGCAAAGCAGGGGTTCAGTTTCTGGTTACAAAATGGAAACAAACTTAAAGACACAAACAAAAAGCATAGGAACAAGAAAACATAATTTCAATGGTTACCATGTTCTGGCAGTCACCCACAGCTTGCCTCAGGAAGCCAAGGAGCTGGTACAACTGCACTTCAGGCTGTACTTCCCAGTTGGGTTTTTGCCTGCCTCCACCCAACGTATGAGGGACTTCCCACTGCAAAGGGAGGGCAAACCTCAGTGCATTTCTTTGGACCATCTCTCATCCTTTGCTTCCTTCAATGTAGAGAAAATTTACCTTCCTGTTTAGAAACTCAGTTGAATTATAATTTGATTTGGGTTGCCATTTCCCAGACAGCATTACTTCTATTATGAACTCCCCCCCCCCCCCCCGGCTTTTAAGGTCTTATAAATTACAGATGATAAAGCTATCGGCTGTACACCACCCTAACCTCACAGCTTGTGATTACACACATGAGATATCACTAATAGTGATGATAACTTTAGGGTTTGGAGCATTTCCTCAAATAGTTTTCGTTCCTCCTTCTCACTTTGTCATAGCAGAGGCTTTACAACTATCATAGTAACTTCCAACTCTGATTTCCTTAGCCACAGTTAATTATAGGTATCCCAGCAATTTCTCAGAGTTATTTATTCCAGCGTTTCTTGACAGTGAGCAGGCTAATGGGAGGTCTTCTGGGGGCCCTTTCACTTTCAGAAGTACTGCTTTTAAAATGTCAAGTCCTATCACCAAGACATAGCTGGGTTTGTTTCATTTTTGTGCTGCAGAGTGTAAAACTCATGCAACCACTCATTTCTCCAAAGCTGAGCACTCGCATTTAAAATCCGATATCCTCTTGTCACCAGCTTCAGATTATCTTCAAAATCAGAACATCTTTTCTCATCCTTCAAAATCAGAAAATCTTTTCCAATCATTTGAAATACATTACTCAGTTGGGCATCAGGTAGCCTGTTAAAAGGGTGTGCTTTACACATTTCACTGACTTAGGAGCTCTCGTGGTAGCAAAAAGGACCTTTGCAGTGTGCATGTTTTAAGTGGCAGTCCTTTGGTGGTGTGTGGGAACAGAGTTTATAATATTCACTGTGCAGAGACAAGTGGCCTATTCTTATTTTATGTTTCTCTTTGTCAACTGCAACTACCCATTTATTTCTGTTTTGTTTCAAAAGCACCACTTGATTTATTTCTGACTTTAAGGGAGAGCAATCTTCTACTTCTTACCTGGCTAGTATTTGTATTGAGACCAGTGGCACTCCAGCTTGAGCAGAGCTAAACCCCAAGGCTGTGATCATGATGCTGGCTTCCCTGTGCTGAAACAGGAGGGGGTTAGACAGCTCAGTATCTCAAAGGAAATACACAGCATACTTAATGTTGACACTACTATTATGGTTGGCATATTTTGATCATCTCATTTCCTCTTTGATCCTGATGTACAGTAAAGTGTGAACATTATCTTTAAGTTGCAATCTGATCTTACAGAGCTTTTAAATGCAGTGAAGGGCAGTGGATTTTCTCTTCAGCGGCAACATGAACAGCAGGAGCTCTGGAAACTGTAGTGGCAACAGCAGCTTCTGTTGTGACAGTTCTCTCATAGGTCACCATGGTGAGAATGTATCTGAGTGGTGGGTTTTTTTTCCTGTCCAGACACTAATATGATTTCTAGGAGCCAAAAGAATAGCTTATATAAATTAATACCCTTGTTATGAATAATCTCCATGTGGATACACTTGTAAGAAATACACAATTTCTGGGGTTGTTCTTTTTTTAAGGAATGATTTTAATAACTAGGAAAAGGATTCAGCCATACTTCCAAAACTAAATACAACATATTTACCTTAAAATGGTTGATCTGTCTGTTAGTATGGAAAAAAAAACAACACCGTTCCTTGAAAAAAAACATAATAACAACATGGAACTCGGTCAAAATTCTGCTTTGCTTTTCTTTGCAAAGATTCATTATACCTTCATATGTTATAACATTAAAAGCATTAATTTTTGAACTGCAAGAGGGTGCAGGGGATGTACCTGGATTTAGCATGCAGAAGGCTAAGCTCTTTGGAGGTCCAAATGGAAATGGCAGCAATGTAACACAGTGTGTGACATGTCACTTTGATGGGATAGCATCATCAAACCACCCAACAGAAATACAGGAGAGGAAGAATTAACTACTTTATTTTGGTGTAAGAGGCTCCATTGGGAATCAGTATTCTCCCTCCTGCCAATCATCCTGATTAGCTCTACCTCCCAGCAAGCCGGTGTACAGCCTGTTGATCTTACCAGATGGGTTTGCTGTTGGTGAACCTCTTTAACTGAGTCATCACCAAGTGTTTCCATTAGTAAGTTCACAACCAGCCACGTGTGCAGCTGTGGCCTGCCAGGCCACTTCTAGGGTTGTGGGATGGATACCAGAGAGCATTGCTTAGTTACAAGACCTTAGAGAAACAGAGGTGCTTCACTTGCTGTGCGCTTACTTTTCTTGGCTTGTTTGATTTCATGCTGCTTTTCCCTTCTGCTTAAATTGTCATTCATCACTTACATGCATTCATAAATCACTCTGCGGTCCCTGCTGCAGTTCAGCTCTTTAGGAGAAGGTTCAGTGACCCACTGGGCTTGCATAAAGTTTATGCCCGAAGGCAACATTTTTGCCCCTCAGTCTTTAAAAAAAAAAAAAAAACACTAAAAAAGTCATTTCATGACTGGCTTTGCTCATCATTAACGTTTGAAGTGTGTGTTAGGGCAACCTTAACACTGTGCACACTCCGGTTGCTGGTGGTTTTTCCCTCAGGAGGATGATGAGTCACATCCATTCTAGTTTAACAGCTCTGCTGATCTTAACAGAATGCTCTCACCAGAAACATCCTCAAATAATGCAAACCACTCGCATAGATCAGAATGCTCCTGGCGGATGTGTTGTCCCTTTCTGGGCAGCTTCCCTCACCCAGGAGTAGTTGAGAACAGCAAGTGTCACAAAGCCACTTCTCTCACTGGGGCTCTCACATTGTTCTCCCTCAACAGTGGGGAGAAAAAGAGGTGACAGTATAGAAATGTGGGAAAGTAGTTTTCAAATGGCTCTGATTTTATGAAGTACTCTTTGCCACTCTCCTAGGCAATTACTTCTTACAGGTAGAGTAAAAAAGGGTAAACCAGTGAATTAAAGGTAATATGAATTAGAAAAAGATCACAAAGGAAGCTGTTAACTCGGTGTCATTAGATTACTATTTGACACATGCTGAGGACAAAGGTATAAATGGACAGGAAAAGATAGCAATGGAATTGCATTGACAGTAATATATCTCACTTAATAGCTTCATGTTGCAATGATAATCTCTTCAGATCTTTTTTTCTTCTTGAAACTCATGTCTGTTTTTGAATTTTCATGAGTGCCCTATGCTATATAACAGTGGATCTATACAGCGTTTGAAAGATGTTTGAAAATTAAGAGGATATTGTTACTAGAAACATAGAAACATAGAAACATAGAATAGTTAGGGTTGGAAAGGACCTTAAGATCATCTAGTTCCACCCCCCTGCCATGGGCAGGGACACCTCCCACTAAACCATGCCACCCAAGGCTCTATCCAACCCGGCCTTGAACACCACCAGCGATGGAGCATTCATAACTTCCCTGGGCAACACATTCTGGTGCCTCACCACCCTTACAGTAAAGAATTTCTTCCTCAGATCCAATCTGAACTTCCCCTGTTTCAGTTTGAACCTGCTACCCCTTGTCCTATCACTGCAGTCCCTCATGAAGAGTCCCTCCCCAGCATCCCTATAGGTCCCCTTGAGATACTGGAAGGGAAGGCTGCTATGAGGTCTCCACGCAGCCTTCTCTTCTCCAGGCTGAACATCCCCAACTCTCTCATCCTATCTTCATAGGGGAGGTGCTCCAGTCCCCTGATCATCCTTGTGGCCCTCCTCTGCACTTGTTCCAACAGTTCCATGTCCTTTTTATGTTGAGGACACCAGAACTGCACACAAGACTCCAAGTGAGGTCTCACAAGAGCAGAGTATTTTACGTGTCCCAACTGCCCCTTTGCTATATATGCTTAAGCCCTAACCAAGACTTATGAATGTAAAAACTATGTGCACTGAGAATATTCCTCATCCACTTCAACAGTATTTCTCAGGGTGCAGAGAGATGTAAGTTCAAAGGTATGTCTTGGTGATGCCAGGGTTCTACAGCAGGCTTCATCTGAGAGCTGCAAAACAGCCTAAACAAGAAAGGTTATGTCATAATTGGAAGTATAGTGTGGGTCCATGAGATTTGGATATTAGGATCCTGAATTTTAGAGGATCATGGATTGTTTTAGAGCATGTAAAGAATTTAACTACTAGTCCAATAGTTTCACTTCAGTTTTCCATCCTCAGTTGAGCATGCTTTCCCCTGTTGCCATAGCTCCAAAAGTGTAACATACTTCTTTGGCTCATAACTAAACTGTGGTGGACATAAATGCATCTTGTCTGCTGAGTGTTCACATTAGGCAAATAGATGCCTACTTGCTACAGAGGTGGGAAGAGAACAGATTTACAATTGCAAAGGAGGAGTTGAGGCTCCCAAATAAAAATTGACTGCAAGAAAACTTCTGAACTTTGGGAAAGTTTAAATCTGTCTTTTCTCAACTCACAGCGCTCTGACTCAAAACTCATCTCAATGGCTCACTGCAGTCTGGGGAGACGGGGAATAATATTTTTATTATTCCCATTCTACAGATTGTTGAACTGAAGCACTGCAAGGTTTATTGACTTACTTAGAGTTGCACAGCATGTCTGAATGGAAGCAAGGCTCCAGCTGGCCTGATTCCCACTCCCGGGCTTTTTGCTGTTATACTGTATTTGCTCCTTCTACATCTGATTACTTTACTGCTCTAATCAGCCCTCCATTTTATACTCGAATTGTTCCTTTAAGTCACATTAAACCCCTTTGTCTCCATACCCAGACAAAACTATAGATTGTTTTTGTTTGTTTTTTTGTTTTGTTTTTTTTTTTCCCAGCAATGCATGGACAGAAATTTAGTTTCTTTTGTTTAAATGCAAACATGCATAGGGTCAGTGACAGAATCCTGCCACTGAGAAATTAATTATCTACTAATTTTCATGGTCACAACATGAATTGCAGCAAGTGCAGAAATTAGTTGCATCTTCCCTGTATTTACTAAAAAACTAATAAAACATGACATTTTATATGCTTGTTACTGCATACTTTGTTATTATATCACCTCTCCCAGTACCAATGACTAAACTGACATAGCTGGACCTTGGCTGAGGCTGTTATATAACAGCAGGAACACTGGTGAAGCATCTTCCAAAAGTGAGCTATTTATCTGGCCAGGGAGCTTTCTCTTCCCTGTCTCCCCCCCTTTCCTCCCCCTTTCCTTCTTTCTGCGCGCGCTCATGAACCTGACCCAACTTGTTTCCAGAAGAGACTCTGCGGTTGTTGCTGCCAGACAATGCCTGCAATAATTTTTCTCCAGCCATACATCCAAACTGGGGGGAGGAAGAGGGAGGAAGGAAGAGAGAAAAGCTCTTTTGTTTGGAAGTGTGAAGGACTCTGTTGAAACATGCCTCTTCAGAATAGTTTTAAGTTGCAGACCTGATAAGAAAAAACCCAACATAATGATTTCCTTCTGCTTGCTGTGCCTGCCCTCTGAGCACTCTCCTCTGCTCTTGGCGCCCATTAGGAATGAGATAACTCTTGAAGGAAAGACCTTTCCCTACCTCAGCAGAGAAGAATAAATTCAGTAAATATGTACTTTTCAGGTTTTGATAGAATCATAGAATCATTTATGTTGGAATAGACCTTTAAGATCATTGAGTACAACAAAACCCTTGTCCTCAGAATACTCCCCCAAACTACCAGGTACTTCCCATGTTTACACACTGAATTGATGGAGTGTGCCAATGTACCTGACAATGTCTGCTGACCATGTTATTGTGTTCAAACCAGATGGTTTGTGTGGCTTCCACATGGGAGGGCTAGTGCTTATTTGGAGGCTCTCTTCCATTCAGAGTCTGAAACTTATGAGCTAGAGAAACTGCTGCTGGCCAAAAAACAGCCCAGAGAAGGTATAATTGAAAAAATAAAAACTTCTTAATGGTTTAGCAATAAAATCATGTGATCTGATGGAGCATTTGAGAGTCATAGAATCATAGAATAGTTAGGGTTGGAAAGGACCTTAAGATCATGCCAGTGAGAGTTAGCTTTCCACTAATTCCATTCCATTCACAAAATTGAAGGAAAAGCATCATGTGTAAGTGAGAAGGGAGAAGGCTGCAAAAGTGGTATATAAGAAGTGGTGGAACATCCAACAGGCAAAAGCTTCTGATTGTAGGGAGAGCGGTAAAATGAGCCAAACAGTTATTTCTACACCAATTAAATAAATAATATTCCTGCCAAAAAGTTGCCAGCCACTGAAAGGTAACGTGTTCACACTGGATCAGCCCAGGAACATAGGAGTTCCTGTGCGTTCCTCTTTACAAATTTCATTTTCTTTCTTTTTTTTCTTTCTTTTTTTTTTTTTTTTAATTCAATTAAAAAACACCTTTGCTTTGGAAAGAATTTTCTGGAGTGTGATTACTGTAATACATAATAAATCAGCCTGTTTAATCTTTTTATGAAAGATGAACAAAACAGATTGGTCTTTGTTCAAGTTTCTTCTAGAAAAGAGCTGTACCTAATCCTTTCATAACAAGCCCTGAGTCTGTTCATACACCACTTGAGTAATTTTTCAGAGAAAAAATATGTACCTAAACTCCAAGCTACCCTGCTAATCTAGGCTAATTTGTTAGACTAGGTTTCCTTCCTCTTTACGAACATACCAGAAGAAGCAAACAGGAATGAATAGAGGAAAAATTAGTTAGCTTCGGGAAAGGGTACTTTCTACTTGAAATGGATGCGCAGCCAATAAACATAAGCTGTTTGTGCAATGAGCATTATCATTTCACCAAGCCTCTGCCAGGTTCAACTCTCTGTCTCCTTGTTTAAAATGAAAATTCACTGCATGAGTGTTACTCTGTCTCTCTAGTCCAGGTGAATGATGTCCTTCAGAAAGGCAGGATGGCTTGTTTCCTAAAGGCTGTGGAAACATCTTTACCTTCAGAGCGCTTCTCTGAACCCAGTGCTGACAAGTCTTAACACCTACAGGAGTTTGAAGTCTCAGTGCACATTTCTCTTGCTTGGGTATCAGCAGCAGAGCTTATGCTCAGCTGAGCCTTGGACATGTAGTTCTGGACTGATGAACTCTGCTAAAATAATGTGGAAGAGGCTTGAACTGGCTGGAGTTCACCTCCAGTGTTATCAAACCTGCCTGTCCTAACCTTGAAAAGGAAAATGTTTAGACTTTTCCTCCTTTCTACCTCAAGGACAGAGTTTTGCCTTTCTGCATGGTTAAAACCAGGTATGAGGCAGTCTTCAACTTTCCTCATATGGTTGGGAGGAAAATACGCTTAGAGGATACTTCTCTCACCTATCCTAATGAAATTAATCAGTCACTTCTGAGGACTAGTAACATAAGAAAAAATAGACAAGCTGAGATAGGGGCTCATGTAGACAAAAGTATCTACCACATCATGAAGAAACTCAGTATATTCTTTGTTTAAAAAATATGACTCCATAGTCAACAGGGACATATGGAAACTCAATTTCTTCAAAATTATTCCAATTTCAGCATGCTTTTATATTTTTTCTTTTGTTTTTTTTTAAGGAATAACCACACATAACTTCAGGACATTTTTTAGACATCTGATGCAGGCAGACATTTCTTCACAGACAGTGATGGTAACATGAACCTTTGGCATTGATGAAGCCAAAAGATTGCATAAGTTTATAATGCTGCTGATATCAGTTCCCTCTTTAAAACTTCTGTGAAGTACATGGGAGAGGAATAATATCCCTTTACCTTTATGCTGACCCAATAAGTGGTCAGATAGTATGTAGATGACAAATACTTCTTGGGGGCAGAGAAGATTGGTTTTGTTTCCTCACACAGCCCAGGGTCCTGGCTTCAGACCAGACCTCCCTCTTGTGACATCTCTTGGGCCAGCAGACTTTTCTCTTACCTAGATGCAATTCGAAGGCCATCAGAACGCAATTAAGAGATCAATATTTTTTATTCTAAAGTTTTCTTGTGCAAATTGTACAACTTCATATATTGAGCTCTGCAGATATGTCAGCACACAGCTGTTTTTACATAACACTCAATGATAAATCATTGATCCAAAACTAGCTTCTGTCTTTCACATAAGCTTCGTGTTCTGAAAGCCCTCCTGTGCTTGATGGGTTCATCAGCTGCTGGAGAGATTGTGAACGAACTGTTCTTTATTTATGACTTGCTATTCACTTCTCTGGACATATGTTCTGCTTAGCTTTACAGCTGTAGAAATCCTTCAGTAAAAAGATTCCTGTTTAATCATGGCATAGGACAAGAGCATAAGAAAATGCTGCTGCTTCAGGAGCAGAGAAGTGACAGATACAATGATGAGTCCTGAGACTTATGTACTGTATACAGTCCTAAACAACACGTATGAATTTCATATCAAATACTACCTTTTACATACTTACATGAGATGAATGAGCCCCTTTATAAACCAGTGCTTGGAGATTGCAAATTTTTGCATTAACTAAATACAACAGCGGGAAATAACACTGGAAGTTCCCTGCTCACATAGCTAACGGCTAGACTTTGTGAAGGGAGTTATTCAGATAAGCAATAGCCTCCAGCTAATCTTTTCCTGAAACCATATAGAAGGCAATAACCTTATACAAGCCTGAGCCAGCTGTCCCTTCCACTTACATCTTCAACTTGCCTGACAGTAACTTTGTTTTTTGCTTTTTACAAAGAACCCTTAGCCAACCATTATAAGGGGTCTGATCCAGATTCCAATGAAGGCAACGGCAATTCAATTATGTCCTTAAAATACTTAGAGAAGAAAATGGAAATAATCTGAAATCATTCTGTAGACAGAAAACACTGCAGTGAGCACACATTAAGCAAGGTAACAGGCACATACAACAGTGTATATAATTTCTAAAGGACACAGAGGCAAGTTCTGAAATTGTTCTGGTTTTACATGACAGCTTAAACCAAAGGTAGGTTTACTTTCATCTGTAGTTAAAAGACAGAGGAAAGTCCCTTCTCAATCATAAGTGAATAATTACAAGATGCTTGCAGTGACAAACATTTTCAATTTCAAATACTTTCTTAAAAGTTCATTTCACAAGTATGAATACGTCAGTGTTTAATCTGGCCCTCTATTGAACTTAGTTGCTTATGAATGCAATGAACCTCAAACTTACTTGGAAGTTAGCAGGCCTATTCTCAACAACAGTAAACCTGAAGAAGCTGAAGAATTCACAGAAAAAGCACAATGAAAAAATACAGTGTGACTGTACACCAGAGGAGTCTTTTACACACTTACAGCACATACATGAACAATAACAACCATTATGACCATTTATGTTATGCGTTTATTATCACAGCTCCAGGAAAGACTGATCTGACCAGGACTTGAAATGTGATAATAAAAAGAAAGAACAAGGGGAAAGCCAGTTCCTGCTTCCTAAGTCTTCTAGTCTAACTATCAAATAGTGACACAAATCGATGGGGGACAATGATAGGCAATTTATACTGGCATGAGTTTTACAGGATCTGAAAAAGCAGAATTTAAGGTATTTATGGAGACTGACTGAGTAGTTATGTGTATATATGTGTGTATATATATATCTATAGGAGACAAATTGAAATGGCTTCTCTAATGACTTAGCAAGTAGGTTGATGCAAGCTGCTGTGAGCAATGAACCAAAGGCACGGTGACACAGGAAGGAGATAGATTACGAATGGCCTTGAAAATGAATTTAAAAGCTGTACGTCCAATATGATGGAGAAGTTAGAAAGATGCAAAAAGAAGGATGAAACAGCAAAACCATGGACCCAGAAATAGCAATGGATGTTTTAATGAATAAAAACAGGGTGAAATTATTTCTTTTAACATCAGATAAAATAGTATTACAATAACTAAAATTTTGATGGCAACAGACTTTAGAAGTCTTGGTATTAATTAACAACAGTAATTAATATGGTGCAACCTAACTAAAAACAAAATGGTAGACATTTTGTCTCAGATAAATAGCTATTTCCACTGAATAAATGTTACAGCAGTTTAAGCCAGCTAAATACCTATGTCCTCATAATTCAACAAGGAGGTTATAGAATCCTAGAATGGTTTGGGATGGAAGGTACCTAAGGATCATCTAGTTCTAATCCCTCTGCCATTGGCAGGGACACCTTTCACTAGACCAGGTTGCTCCAAGCCCTGTCTAACCTGGCCTTGAACTCTGCCAGGGATGAGGCAGCCACAGCTTCTCTGTTCCAGCATCTCACCACCCTCACAGTGAAGAACTTCCTAATACCTAATCTAAATCTACCCACTTTCAGCTTAAAGCCAAATTCAAACATATTTAAAAATGTATCAAGTCTTTGAAGAAGTTACTCTCTCTTGCTTGGAAAAGGATAGGTTGAGAATGCTTTTAACATCATTGAAGATAAGTTATATGAGTTTCTATGCTATTACTCATTTTGCAGTATTAAGCTCTGAACTATATACCAATACTCTTTAAAGATTAAAAATTCTGGCATCCCATGTCCATAACTCACTTTACAAATGTTTACAACTACAGCTGTATTTACTTTTCTTCTTTCCCTCCCCCCTTACAGTGAAGCTGATTTATGTTAGCACTGACAATAAGAAGCAGGAAGAAAAATAGAATTTTTGACATCTGTAGCTTATTCAGTTTGTGATGGCTATTACAAAGGCAGATGAAAGCATGAAAGAATAAGCCATGGATTCTTCATAGTGAAATGGATTTTAATAGGAGACAGCATAGGTATTCTTCGGCAACTTGGAAACTCAGTTGAAAAACACTTGGAACTCTGAAGATTTTACCGTCGTCTTCATAGAACAGAAGAGTTAGGGTTGGAAAGGACATTAAGATCATCTAGTTCCAACCCCCCTGCCATGGGTGGGGTCACCTCACACTAAACCATGTCACCCAAGGCTATGTCCAACCCGGCCTTGAACACTGACAGCGATGGAGCATTCACAACTTCCCTGGGCAACCCATTC
>JASSUY010015421.1:0-40780 GCA_032466535.1 Forpus xanthops
CGGTCATACAAGGAATAGATCACTTAATTCTGTATTAGTCTTTTTATTGACACGGATCATATTTACACATCTCACATAGATCATACAAACTTCTAATCTCTTATAAAACCACAGCTTTTTTACTGTCATATGGCTTTGGTTGATAGTCTTTTACTCTTGAAGAATGCTATTACCACTGTGATAAATGACTCACTTTGCAACTTTTTAAGTTTTATTGAATTGAGATAGGCAAACAGCGGCGAGTGCGCCGCAAGTCTCCGCTCCACCAAGACGCACACCTCTTAACACACACTCTCGGTTTATATTGAGTTTCACAAGTCCCCCCTGCATGAGCACTGCCCCCTGGTGGTCTCGGGTAGGGGCCTCGGGATGAAGTAAAGAGTCTTCCTCAGTGACCTTTACAGATTTTTAAGGTTGAACTTTTCACTCTCTTGCGCAGGTCTCTGATGGTTCTCCCCCTTCTCTCCCCCTTCTTAATCATTCTTCACCAGTCTTTAGCTTGTCTGTTGTGTTTTATCATCGGTCTTTAGCTTCTCTGTTGTGCCTCATAGATAAAAGAACAAAAGGAACATTTGCAGTTCCTCCTCCCAAGGTTTACAGGACCCGCCCCCCAGGAGGTCCGTGGCCGAATACTGCAATGTTCAGAAAGATACACCCAGCAACGCTTTAAAGCAGCAAAAAAAAAGTACATTCAGTTTCAGTCATACAAAGAATAGATCACTTAATTCTTTATTAGCCTTTTTATTGATACGGATCATATTTACACATCTCATACCACAGTAACTAAATCTCATTTCATGTGAAACCACTCTATTTCAAATTCTTCCTCCTCCAAATTGTTTTGGTAAATAACACACTGAAAACCTCTTCTGTGCTAAGATATAAAATTGTATTAAATATTAAAAATCATACTCTCTTTATTAAATTCATTATATATTTTAGCAATCAGCTCTGACTAACTTCAGGGATCCCAAAAATGACATTTTTTTTTTGTCTGCTTTTCCTACAGGGGATAAAAATCTTGTTTGGGTAACATAACAAAGATAAGTTTAGAGTAACAGCCTCAAATTTATTCGCATTTTGAAGTTTCTTCTCTATATATTGTACCTGCAAAAAGTGTAAAAAAAATTGCAACAATAAACTTGGGTTTTATTTTACTAAATATATTAATTAGGCTTTTAAGCAAAGTCACATGATCCTATAAACCTTGACTCATATTAGAGTAAAAGAGCTACAAAATCAATATACCCTCGCTTTGCCTCATATATATACACATATATACATGCACATATATATATATATGTCCTGGGTTCAGCAGCATTCTTTTTTCTCCTTCGTATTAGCTGGTGCAGTGCTGTGGGTTTGACTTTGAGCCTCAGAACTGCACTGATAACACCAGTGTTTTCGATTACTGCCTGGTAATGTTTTGATCTGACCAAGGACTTTCTGAGTCTCATGCTCTGCCAGGGAGAAGGGGAAGCCGGGAGGAAGCAGAGTCAGGGCACCTGACCCAAACAAACCAAAGAGGTATTCCATACCACAGCACATCGTGTCCGGGATGTAGAAAATGGAGAGCAGAGACCTGGAAGTGTGGGGAGTACACTGCTTGGTCGGGCTGGGTACAGTGGTGAGCAATTGCATTCTTTTCCCTTGTATTTCTTTGTCATTAGTATTATTATTGGTGGTAGCAGTAGTGGTTTGTGTTATACCTTAGTTACTAAACTGTTCATATCTCAACCTGTGGGAGTTGCCTCCTTTCAATTCTCCTTCCCATCCCTCCAGGAGTGGGGGGAAGAAAGAGGGGGAAGAGAGTGAGAGAGAAAACTGTGTGGCTGAGAGGCTTAAACCACAACTATATATATATATATATATATATATGTATATGTATACATACATACATACCCACACCCATGCAAAGAGAGTAATATCATTCCTTAGTCCATGGGCCAATCTCTATAAAGCTGCTGAATTCATCCAATCCATGGCAAATGGTAAAGTTATACTTCCACTCCTCAGCCATGAGAAAACCTGAAAGTCTTAAGAGATTGCAAAAGCCTATCCACCTGCATTTTTCTACAAACCAACAGATTTTATTTATTATATACTGATGCATACATATAAGTATTTTTGCATATGATATGGAAATATGTAAGTCTGTATCTTATATGCTTCATATATGATGCATGTAAAATATATAAATAAGTAGTAATATTTAATTTAACTTTATAGCCATAACTTTAGTTTCAGATGTATAAAGTGTAAAAAAAAAAAAAAAAGTTCATGATAGTCTTTGGTAAAAATAAGAAGACATAAAAAACCCAGAAAAAAAGCTGTGTGAAAGGGAGGAAGCTGAGACAAGACATTCTTTATCTTAAAAGGATGCCGTTCCCTTTGTCCTGAGGTTAATTTTTCACACCTGTCTGCAGTTCATTCAGGTTAATCCAGAGCATGTGATGCTTCAATTTGTAACAAACTCAGAGATGATAACTTGCAGGTGTTCTTTTAGATATGCTACAACACAAAAAGTACAGGTCTTTGAAATGGGAGTTACTTGAATGTTTCTTGATTTTGGACTTGTAGGTGTTCAGAACTGTTATCTAATCACTTGAACACCTATGCTTGACTGGTATGTGAATGTGATGAAAAAGGAGGTATTTTCCTTCATTCACGGGTAGGTCTGGTTTATCTGTAATACTTAAATAGGTTTGTTTCATTGATTATTTCTGTGCTTGTTTCAAGGTTTACGGAGAGAATCAGAAATTTAATCTTGCTTTTTTTTCCCCTTTTCCCATTCAAACAATGAATGACACTTCATTCTAAATTTCAAATCTTATGTGAAGCTTATTCAAATTGTTCTGTTAATTTTTGTTCTAAAATAATCTTTTAACTTCTCAAGGTTTTTATCACTTTATAGTTCCCAGAACCTGATTGTTAGAAACATAGGATTTTTTTTCCTCCCTCTTTTTCTTATTTTTGAGTGGTGAAAGTGTTTTTTTTTTTTTGTTTTATTTATTTATTTATTTATTTATTTATTCATAATGAGCAAATGTGTTAAAAGTCCTGTTAGCTCTTTTGACAGATGTGAAAATCTGATTGATTCCTGGCATGACTGTGTTTTTCCTGTCTGCGGTGGTTTAGTTTACTCATTTGTTCTCCCTTCCTTAGGGAGCAAGCTAATATGAGAGAGGAGAAAACCTACCACAAATTAAGAAATGTTTAAATATATACTATCTTTCACTTCACTGTAAAAACAAAATATGCAAATAGACTAATTGCTCACATTGCCAGTGTAAACTGAGCATTTATGAATTCATTGATTTTTGGAATGATGCAGAAGTGCAGAAAAAGAATTTTTAGTAAGGTTCTGCATTGAGAAACGTTGAATATTTTAAAGAATTTTATAACTGTGCAAATTAAAAAGCAGTACTGTGAAATACCTGATAATGCTTTTACAGCTGCTTTAAAATGTCTAACAGAGGCTCTAAAATCTTTAAGTATTTGAGGAAGATATTGTTTCACAGCTAAGGAAAACGCAGTTGTCCAGAAAGACTTTTGAGAAGCAACCAAGTTTTCTTGTCTATTTTCAGACCAGATCTATTTAACAAAGCGCTTACCTGAAATTTGTAAGAAACACTAGAAGTCAGAATTGAGATTTTTCTACAGTCAAAATTGCTTTTCTGATTTATGTTAACTTTGGAGATAATTTCCAGTTGTAACCTCCTCCTTCCAAGATCTTTTCACTTTGCACAATTCTCAGTTCAGTTAGTAAGCTGGCTGGACAGCCTTGACTGAGTTTTACCCTGTATTTGTTCTCATGGTTCAGCTTGTGATGCCAATGCAGCAAACATAATATAACTGCCATTTTGGTTAAAATGGTCTGTGTTTAAATAAGAACAAGGCAAAGATTTACAATTTGGCCAATGGTAACTGGGTTTGGTTGTATTTTTCCAGAAAGGAGCAGCTTCTTTGTAGAGATACAAAACTTCCTGCAGGATTTTGTAGCAAAGAATAATTTCTCCTTTGTTTCCCTGGTGGGCCTGACTAAAGCTAGGATGTTTCTTTCCTACCTTTTGAGCAACACAGAGAACAAGAAAAAGAGTATCTCCCTTCTCTCACTGCGAAGCTATGTGATTTGGCTGCTTGGGGAAAAAAAGCCCATGATGCAATTTGCTGCTACTTGTCTGTTTTCTTCTCTGCAGTCTGGCTCCAGTTGTACTTGGACGCTGTTCTCAGAGTACTCATATTGATAATATAGAAACAAGTGTGTGAATACTTAAAGCAGGCTTCCTGATTGCAAGTGGCACAGAGCAATGATGGCAGATTTGTTGGTGACATCTAATGACTGTATTATATACATTTCAGGAGCTTTACTTCCAGTCAGCTCTGGTCAGGATTGTGAACTGAAAGACTGTTAGCATTTAGAGCCTATTTGATGCATTCCTAGAGGACATGTTCAGATTTGTTTTTGTCGGAAAGAAGTACAATTTGTTCACTCCCGGACCTCTTCGTGCAGTGACACAAGGCACAATACACAGGTAATTGTGAGATAGATTTCAGAAATACTCTTTTTTTCTGGTAAAAATTTTAAATGCATGTGCTCAGTGCAAACCACAGTCTGTTTTTCTATATTGCTTCAAATTATAGGGTATGTTTCTTCAGTATCTAAGTACTTCAATTTCCCACTGAATTTATGGGGAAAATGAGCAGACAGTGAATTATTTAACACAAGGAAAAGGACTTGGTTTATTTTCTGAGAAACTACCAAACTGTTTTTAATTACATTTCCTAAAAATCTGCAATCTGAAGCTGACAGTAGCATAAGAAATTTCAGTCCGTATGGTTGAGTTGGAAGTTAATGACAGATGAACTGGTGTAAAACTGGAACGCTGAGCTCTTTTGTAGACACTTGTCAGTATCTCTGCTGGCTAGAATACCAAGGGAAGGTGATATGAACACTTCTATTCCTGAAAAGGAGCTTGAAAAAAATATTGTGTTAATGAACTAAACTTGGAATCTCGAATTTAAGTATCAGCTCTCACAGAATTTGCTGTGTAACTCCATTTTGTGACCTTTGATGTATTTACCAGATGCATGTAGACAGACTTTGGGTGGTGCTTGAACTGCAGTCACAGCTAAAAATGCCAATATTCATAAGAATTTAAATGCAATGGCACGACTGTTTTGGCTTCTGGTAGTGATATAATCAGTGAACTTGATTTCAGTTTCTTATTCATGGCACATACATCTTCATATCACTTGTCTAATTTGTAGAAAATTTCAATTTTTTGTGGTGCGTAGCCTTTCACTGGTCTGTACATGGAGAATGCACATAGTACGGTCCATGCTGAGGTTGCTTCTGGTATGATAAAGTACAAACTAGTAAGTGACAAAATGTATCAAATCATAAGCTTTATTGTTCATAATACAGCACAGAGTAGCCTTAGTTCTAGGCAATGTCAGTGTACACATTTTTTGAACAACAATAAGGACATTGTACAGGACCAGAAAAAAAAAAAAAAAAACAAAAAAAATAAAAAAAAAACAAAAAAAAAAACAAAAAACCAAACCACTGAACAGATTTTTGGAGTTAAGTCTAATTCCACCTGGTCTGAGGTACAATAACAAGTATGGGGGGATAGTACTGCCACCATTGAGACTTTATGGTTCTGTAAATAAAGTGGATCTCATCCAGCAGACAAACACCCTTCACAAATACTACACTACCTGCATATAACTTTTAGGAAGAAGGTTCTGGAAAACGAAAAGGGGAAAAAAATGCAGTGACTTGAAGTGAGGTACCTCCTGAGAGTGTGGACTTCTTTATATTGCAGTACAATAGAAAATGGACTATCAACCGTGTGAGCATTTAGCACTTCCACTGAAATACCCAAAGGTTGTATCTGTATGAGAACAACAGCTTAAAGGTAAAGGTATTTGCTAATTAAATCTGTGTCCGTTTTGAAACACTCTCCAGTGTTTCAAATTAACCTGCCTCTGCTTGGAGGCTATAGAGAATTGTTGTTTTGATGGCAAAAGGTCTTACAGTAGAAAAATGAAAGTACCAAAAGCCTTGTAGAATACATATTGGTGAAGTGAAAATGTTTTTAATAAATAGAGAATTGTATTGTCTTTGAAATATGTTAATCTATTCATTATTTATATGAATATATAAAAGAGGGTACATATATTAATTTGCATTTCTGGAGTATCTTCTACATAGGGATTTCAATGCTTCACCATAGTTTAATAATAAAACATGAATGTGAGCAATAGTATATTATTTATGTGTATATTTGAGCAATGCCTAGAGGTATCTTGCTGTAAATCAATACACACACATTCTTTCAAAAGCAGCAAACAAATTCAGCTCTTTGTCAGCCATAACACCCTTTGCCAAAGTTATGCCAAACACTTGATCTACTTCAGCACATATGCAGCAGCAGTTGAGGTGCTTTACATATAAACTATTAAGGAAGAAAGCAACTGAATTCTGTTGTCACAAGAAGAATGCTTTCTTTCTCTTCTTTTAAAACATGATTGACCACATTCTCGTGTAATAAAGAAAATGGACCTTAATGTAAGAAACCTAAACCAAGGATTGTTCATGCCTAAGATACTTAGCATTATTCAAAATAGTTTAAGGAAATCTCACTATTGGTATTATAGCTCAACATTTTTCAAAGTATCATTTTCAGTAAGTCCTTTCACTGTCACTTTAGAAAGACTAAGGTTAGGCTGTGCTGAAAATGCAAAGGCAGAATCCTCTTTAAACAAAGTGTTGTAATCTCTTCAGCTTGATTTCTTTCAGCAGCATTTCCAATGGAATTTTCTGCATTTAATTTTTTGCCTAAATGTACATTTACTCTTCACACGAATGCGAAACAAAGAAATGCAAATGTATTATGTTTTTATTTGTATTGTCAGGAAAGGATAACAGAAATGTGGAGGTCAACCTCTCACACTCAAGTTTTATGTTCAAGGTTATAGTTTCTATGCTGTAACTCTGAAACTGAACAAGGGAACAGGCTGTGCATTCTGAATACAATTATCTTAAATTTTACGCTCTATTTATCAAAATATTTTTGCTTGTACCAAATTCACCTTTTTACCAAGTACTTTATAAATCTAGTTTACCTCTTGGACAATATATGATTATTTACTATAGACAACATTTGTCTTAGAATTAAATTTATTAGAAGCTATTATCCTTGCTCCCTTTTGCAATAAGTAAAACATGAATCTGTTTTAATGTTACTGCACACCCTGAGTATGTCCATAACATTATGCAAAAGTGAGGACAATTTGCTGTATGTACACACTTTGAAATTTCAAATGCTTTTATATGTTGGTCATGTAAAAAGCTTTATTCCTTCAATCTAATCAGAGGCTCAACACTATAACACTCATATTTTAGTAGCTGTAGGCCTTCTTTGGTAATCTGACTGTCCTGCTTGGTGTACTGTGGCAGAATTTGGACTTGTAATTGTTAGTCTCTATTTTACACTCATGACTCTGGAGAGAACTTGGAAAATGTCAGTTTTGAAATGATAGGGGTCGGCACAGACTCCTCAGAATTTCTTGTTTGACTTTTAATGAAACTGTAGCTGAAAGGGTAGATGTCTTCCCTGAGGTCCAGTAGTAGCAGTACCTTAAATGCTCACATGTGCCTAAAGCAACAGTAAGTTAGTGCTATGGAAGAGGTGGCACATTCTGAGCAAGAGGGAATTTTGGAAGTAAGTATATATTTTAAAAATGGTTAAGAAATAAACCTCCCTACATACATATTTCAAGACTTAAAACTTGTCAGATTTAGCTTCTTTGCTCTTATGTTCGTTGGCTTAAGACTCAAACTGAGGAGGTCTTAGTGTTTGAAATAGAAGTGGCCTATGCTCATATAATTTAAATTTTGTTTGATTAGTTAGTTTCAGCTTGTTTAAAGTATTAATACAGTAGACAAACTCAAAGGAATTGGGAACCTATGGCCTTTTTTCCCCTTACAATTGGAGTAATGTGACTTCTTTATGTCTCTCATTGCAGCTGTTCTACAGGAAGCTTAATAGATTGGTTTACAGTGGGCTTTAAACATGACAAATCTAATGACTTTAGGGAGGCTAAGAATTTTTACAACCTAAGAATCTGCACTCGTAGGAAGAAATATTGAGCTGTTAGCTGAGTCTTAAATCAGTCCAGAAGATGTAGAGAAGCATGTGATGGGTTCTGTATAGAACCAATGGATTTCTGGAACTGATTTATGGCCTTTAAACATTAAGACTTCATTGGATTTTACTTTTCTTCTGTCTTTTCCTCTCTCTTTTCTTCTCCCTCTTATTTTGTGTAGTATTTAATGTATTAGCATACTCATAAATACATTGTGAATAATGAAAGAGTAATTTATTAATATTCCTAAGTTTACCCAAATGTTTGGAAAAATGTGTGATTTTCTGTAAGTATGGAAGAATTTCACTTTAGAGGATAACATACATTTAACATAGAAGAGCCTATATCACTAAAATTGCCTATTGCCCTTCCAGTATAGCAGGCTAACACTCATAATGTCCTAAAGGTCTGCTTAAGCCAGTTCTTAACAAGGATCTGGGTTGGCAGATGTAGGTAGAGTCCTAAAACAGTTATGAAGGCTTTTTCTGAGCCTCTGTCCACCTCATTCAAGGTTGTCTTGGGTGGAATTTGTCAAATTTATATTAAACTTGGGTAAACTTGGGCTTGTATCTGAGTTAGCTGCATGTTTTAGATTTGGCGTACTGTAGGTGTTTTTTTCCTTTAATATATATAGAGTTATTTCACCTAACCTTTTCTATTAAGTTCCTATTTTGGTAGAGGCATTTACATATTTATAAATTGGAGGGGGTGTGGGAATAACCACTGCTTATGCATGGACTTCATGTCCCTAGTTCCCAGATTTGGAGCTATGTTGTCGTGGTTTAAGACTCTATAGCTCATGCAGTCATCCTCTCACTCCCCCCAATTTCCCCCCCCCCCCAGCTCTCAGGGGGTTAGGGAGGAGAATCAAAAGAATGCAACTCCCACAGGTTGAGATATGAACAGTTTAGTAACTAAGGTATAACACAAATCACTGCTGCTACCACCAATACTAATAATGATGAGGCAAATACAAGGGAAGAATACAATCGCTAGTCACCTATACCCAGCCCGACCAAGCAGTGCACCCCCAACCTTCCGGGTGTCAGCCCTCCATCTTTCCATTCTTGTCATGACATGCTCTGGTATAGAATACCTCTTCGGCTAATTTGGGTCAGGTGTCCTGTCTCTGCTTCCTTCCGGCTTCCTCTCCTTGGCAGAGCATGAGACTCAGAATGTCCTTGGTCAAGCCAAAACATTCTAAGCTGTAACTATAAATATCAGTGTTATCAGCACAGTTCTGAGGCCAAAAGTTGAAAAAACAGCTCTGTACTAGCTAATAGGAAGGAGAAAAGTTACTGCTACTGCAGTCATGTATAGTACATGAAATGCATTTTATCTGCCATGTCCCAATCTTAATTTTCATAAATCTTTGTATATTACTGAGCTGTAAGTCCTTTACTTATTGAAAACTAAGAAAATTTTGAATGCCCTTTTTTCTGATTTGTACTTTTTTGCCAGATCTGATCTTTGACCTGGCATGTTTATTAGAGACTGATTGAGGATTAGTTGTTTTATTACAGTAGCTGAGACTTGTTTTTCTGATTTCTACTTTTAATATGCATTTGAGTAGCCAGTCCCCTGGGTAGGTAGGCTATATCAGTTTGTAGGCCATACCTGTTCTATCTGACTATTAAAGGAGTGTTGTGATCACCTCAGCCTCTATGAGAAACACATTTTATTATTGCAGTTCATTCATTCAAAGTGCAACAAAACAGTAAGAATCAATATTGGCACTATTAAAATGTAATCAAGTTATCATTCCCTAACAGTTATCAGACAGCTGGTGCAAGATGGCATGTTCTATGCATTATTTATAATAGAGAATTCTATTGCCAGTTTAGAACTGCAATCAGTCTTCAGCGCCATTTATTTGATACCATTGTCACTTTTAAGAGAATTTGGTATATAATACTCTAGACCTGGTTGCAAATTCAGTTTTTTAGAATCAAATGTGTAGGTGTGGATTAACTTCTAAAATCATTAATTCCAAGCACTTAGCATGGTCATCTTTGTCAAATGACTGAGCTTGCAGTATACTTACTGTATCCTTTCTCTTACTTCCCTTATTGTGTTACATTGCACATACTTTTTGTCCACAGATAGCAGATAAAAGTTAAATTATGTAACATTGTTCCAGCAGATGTTCAAGGTTTCAAAGGCTCAAGTGCAATCATGGATTGAAAACATGATATTATAATGTCATTATTTAAATATTGATTTGTTAATCATTATAAACATAGACAAAATTGGCCCTTCTGTTTATGTTGTACAAACCAAATGAAACCCTTCTCATTTCCTCATAGTTGTGCTTCCAATATTTATTGTATTTATCTAGTCTTCATAAATATCATTATAAACCTGGAAATGTTAAACACATCAGAAGGTATCACTAAAGAACTCAAACTTTATTCTGGCATCCTGGAGCATGTGCTACATTACACAAATTGTACAGCAGCTATAAATAAATATTGATAAGTTTTCTTGTATTCTGAAGGAATTAAATAAATACCTGTCTACAAACTTTACTGATTCAAAGCTGTTTGGGTTAAGTTCTTTTTATTATCACTCAGCCAAAATACAGTCCACGTTTACTATAGTTACCCTTTCTTCACCTCAGTTAGGAATAATTTTGGTGTTGAAATATTCTACTTTAATTTAGGGCTTTCTATTTTAGGAAAAATATGAAACAAAATATGTGAACTGATAGAATAAAAATGTTCTCAAGTAATGATAAAACACCATGCTATTTCTTTCTTTCCACAACTATTGTTTTCTTCCTCATCTAGGACTTCTGTATTCTTTCTCCCCACTTCCTGCATCCTGTCTTCTCATTATGGATAAAACCTCTTTAGCTTTCTTTCAACAAAATATTTTCTACTCAATTCTGTCTTTCCTATAGCCCAGCTCTATATTATTGCACTCTGTTCTTACCCACTCTGTTTTTCCTGTGCTGGTTTAGATTTTGTTGTAACTTTTTTTGCTCACTGAGCAGTGCAATACCTCACACTTTCTCAAGAGGACTCAGCTGCCACAGTATTATAGTCAGTTTTCTGAAAACGTTGAAAGAGATTACCTAGACAGCAGTGGAAGCTCCTCTAATTTCATATGAGAAAGGTGTAAACACTTTCCGGACACACTGAGCAGCATAACACTGGATTCCTGTTTTCCTAAAAAACTTTCTGAATTAATGGTTTCAGTGGATAAAGTATCTCTTAGGTAAATACTGTGTTTTGCAGGTAGATAACATCCTTGAGGCAACAGCAGAGGCGATTGATTTCTGTTAAATCAGTATTCAACAAACTTTCGTCTTCCGGTCTTTGTTCCCTACTTTTATTTCCTACCCACACAAAACCTTCGTTGTCTCAAACCACATGTCTATCTGCCAGTTTTTCATTATTACAGAAATCTTCAACCCTCTGAAGACAGTGGTTTTGCTTCATTCTCTGTTCATAACTATGGCCTTCTGTAAGACTTCCTCATCTATTTCATGCCCTTGCTACAGATATGGATGAAAATCTAGTCTGCTTCTATTAGCAGGATGAATGGAGTTGTTCTTCAGTTGTACCCAAGTACTTCTATTTTGGATCAAATTGCTTCATGGTTAGCCACAATGTCTCTCATTTTTTTTTCCTCTCTCTGTCCCAACGATTAATGATATCTCAAATACTGACACAAGTTCTACTAAAGCTATCATTTTTTTTTTTTACTGATGCTATTGCTTGTTGATACTTACATTAATGAATAATAAATTAACTTTTTCTAGGTGAAATTCTGGCATTCAATTTAAAAGATGCCAGCATGGATTTAGATGGAAATTCATCTTTCAGCAATTTGGTAGCAGTTTGGCTTAAAAAAGGTCTTCATGTTTTATACTTTTCGTATGCTAGTTTTTTTCTAAAGAAGTTATATCTTTTGAAGACTGTTCCTAATGGGAATGCAATGTGAAAATTAAGTCTGCATTACAAATAATCTTTCATTCATAATATTAAGCTTTTACTATTGCTTATAAGAGGTGGAGTATTAACAGGACTGCTGAAGTCAGGCAACTTTGTCAGCTCAATATTATAGCAAGATTAGTGTAAAAGCAAAAGCTACACATAGGAAACATTTTTTTAAATAAATGTTTTATTCATATCATTTCCAAGGTCAGATTATGACTATGATGGCAGCTTTCAGGAAGGGAATTTTGGTTATTTGGGGTGCATGGCAAGAGATAGCAAAGGACTTCAAAAGTCTTGCATTTTAAGAAATTTTGTGTAGGAAGCCCAACAAAAATATTCTGTCAGTGTGGTTGTTGTAATTTGGTTTTCCACCTAATGGAGAGAAGAGAGATGAGAATGGCATAAAACTGCTTCCAACTTTGAGGTGCGGAATTAGTGGAAAGTTTATATGTGATCTGTTCCTATGTAGTTAATTGTTTACAGCAGCTAAAATGAGTACGTAAGAGCAGGCTAGCACTTGCATAGAAGTCCAAGACTTCTGTAATCATGTTAACTTGAAAAATACATGTTAGTTTTATAAAGTTCTTTTCTCACTCTGTTAATTATGTTGTTTTTTTTTTTTGTTTTTTTTTTCTTCTATTGGGATTTCTTCAGATTTCACTTTGCTAGAATTTGCTATATAATTTATATATACAATTATATCACCCAGGAGCTTGTGTCATTTCCTGTAGGCTTGTACTTCTGAAGTATTGGCAGCACTTTCTTCTCCATGCCAAGTATTCAAAAAAGGATTATTCCAGAGTTTTCTGAAGTTTAATACTGATAGAATAATTGTCTTCTAATAATCTTTAAAGATTATGGTCTCTTTGGTGAAATTGGTATTATAGTTTTAGAGAGGAAGATCATCTCTTTGGAGCCTCATTGTTTTATCAGTTTTTGAACTCCATCATGAATTCTATTTTTTCAGCTAGGAGAAATCCTGAATATATCAAGTGGTTACAAGGACTCTCACCCTTATTATTTTTACCAGTTGACTCATGCACTCCACTTTCTGTTCCTAATCATTGAACAAGTCTCCTTCAACCTAATACAAATACTAAAACAAGTCACAGGTCATTTGAAGCACAATTTACTCCTGCAAAGTTTTCATTGCTTTATAAACTCCACCTATCTTTGGCATTTACTTCCTGCTTTACCTACTCATTTATGTGATTCTCTTTGAGGGCTTTCATATCTACTTGAAGCAGGGAATTAAGCTGTTGCAGGAAACATGAAAGTAAGCCAGTTTGCTAGCAATTCACCTGGACAAATCTGTTACTATTCTCCTAGATATAAGAGGTTTTGTGTTCTGGCATTGTGCTTTCTATAGCAAAAAATATCATTTAGTGTGCTCCCCCAGAGCCATGATAGTGGCTTCCTTCTTCATGCTGTCCCACAACTGTAAAGCCATAATGTACTGGATAATGAACATGAAGCTTAGTTTTAGCAACATCTATGTATCTATCAATTTATCAAAGATGAAAAATATGTACTTAGTAATAATATCAAGCCTTCCTCTCTAATTAATGCTTTGATTTCCTTCTTTCTAAGAAGGAAAGCATTCCTAATTCCAGGTGCATCTGCAACTGGAAATTCCTTCACTGGAATAGTGTAAGAGTGTTTCAGTATGCACCTCATTGAAAAATAGCTTCAGTCATGAAAAACAAATGTGGTCATGCTGCTATAGAATTTTGGAGCTGAAATACAGGAAATACAAGGGTATTTCTATATTTAGTGCCTATTCCTTCATTTCAAGCAATCCTGAATTCAGAGAATTCAAGCTTGTTTCCTATCAGACATGTAATTTTTTTTTTGAAAATGATTTCAAATATTCAAAGACTGAAAGTTATGCTTAAATTAAAAAAAAAAAAAAAACACACACAAAAAAAAAGTAAAATCAAACCCCCAAACTAAAATCTGCTTAAAAGAGATATGTATTCTGGTAATTCTGCCACTAAGAAATGGACACCTTTGAGATTTATGTAGTTCTGCAACTATCAAGTTGTCAAAAATTTGTCAAAGACTTGTCTATTAATATTTAGTATTCTATGTGTTTTCTTGTTTCTACCACAAGATACAAATTTGCAAACAAATTATAAATCCAGCTGGAGAAGGAAACAATGACATGACTATGAGTTCTTTTGCAAATAAATAACTAGATAGGTAGACAAAGACTCAGATTGACACATGTAGTTGGGGGGGGTGGTCAAACAGTAGCTCAGAAGAGGGAATAAATATTTATTTTTTATAGAGTCATAGGATGATTTGGGCTGGAAAAGACCTTAACATCATGCAGTTCCAATCCCCCTGCTATGGGCAGGATATCTCACACTAAACCATATTACCAGGTTCTGTCCAACCTGGCCTTGAACCCTGCCAGGGTTGGAGCATTCACAACTTTCTTAGGCAACCCATTCCAGTACCTCACCACCCTAACAGCAAAAAACTTCTTTCTTGTATATAATCTAAACTTCCCCTGTTTAAGCTTGAACCTGTTATCCCTTGTCCCATCACTACAGTCCCTAATGAAGAGTAGGAAAACCTGAGAAAGAGCTACATATGTGAAATCACATTTGGTGTTGAATGGGGTAATAAACTATTCATCCACTGGTATTTCATACAGAAGAATACACAGGCTTAACATATAGACTGTTTAAGACTTCTGATGCCCTTTCGTTTTCTTTCCACTACTTGTGACTGGGTGATGCAAATATGTCAAAGAACTGCAATACTACCACTTAGCAAAACAGCATTACTGGCTTTTTCAAATGAATGTTGAGGGGTTTTGCAGACTTAAGGATCCATGTGAATTCAAGTAATGGATATGCACCTGGTGTTTGGGTAAGAGATTTATCTTTCAAGTTGAAGGACATAGAGTCTTCAAAATAGACAGTATTTTTGTTACTGTCCTTGTAAAATTTGCTTTTCATGGCATGTGTGAAGGCACTCCTTAGGCTAATTACATAGAAGTGCCAGAAAAATAAATATATTTGGAATTAAATTACAGTATTATGATCTTTTTCATAGTTTGCTTTTTGGGGAAGGACAGAGGGGTAGAGAGGGCAATCGGCCCACAGAGATAAAAAGATTGTTATTATGAAAAAGGCTGTCATGTCTCTTGCCTTTTTTTATCTTAACACAGTACAGTCCAGTAATAATGTTATTGAGTGATACCAAGGGCGCATTCTCATCCACCTTCTACTTCCTATTCATCTGCACACATGTTCAATAGCAAATAATAAGACCAGTTTTTGAGTGAGATAAAAGTTCTGTTCACAGAAGTGATATACCTTCACATTTATTTCAGGACAAGTAAATTTGCCTTACAATTTTGTTAATGGCTGGACTTGAAAACAAACAGAAAACTAAACGAACACCTTCTCTCCTCTTACCTCCCCTCTTCCCCAACTTGAGTGAATTGATTTTGCATGCTATACGATGTATTCTGTTTCAGAAGGTTTAGGTAGGATTCAAAGAAACTTATTACCTGGAGATACTGGGTTTGTCACACACTAGGTTTGTCTAATTAGGAGAAGAGGAAGCTTAGGGGTGACCTTGTTGCTGTCTAAAACTTCCTGAGGAGGCAAAGTGAAGAGGGAGGTGCTTCTCCATGGTGTCCCATGGCAGGATGTGTGGCACTGGTTCAATACTGTGCCAGAGAGTTTCAGACTAGACATTAGGAAGCATTTCTTTACTGAGAAGGTGGCCCAACACTGAAACAGGCTTCTTGAGGAGGTGCTGAATGCCCCAAGACTGTTGAAGTTAAAGAAAAAAAAAGATTTTGGTTTATTTCTGTACTGGTTCTGGAGTCCAGAAAATGTTATTATTTAAGAAGTGCACCTGGAAAATAAACCTAAACTAGGATGCAGGGATGGTCTCCAGAAATAGGCAGATATGATTTTCCAAATTTTTATAAAACAGCAGCCTATGATTGTACTTCCATGTATTTCAAAACAGTGCATGCACTGTGACTTCATATTCTGGCTAGCATACCAACTCTTGTCTCATTAATGAAAACATGGAAAAAGAAAATTGAAGATACGCATAAAATTTTAGGATCTAGTGGCATAGTTCATACTTAACAAGAATTGTTGGTACCTCTGGCTTATCTGAAATGTTCAGAAGCATTTTTTTTTTCTAAAGACCCACAAAATCAAGGTTATAATAATTAAAATTTGAGGAATGTCCCAGAAGTTCAAGATGAGGAAAGATATAAATAAAAACGTGACAAAGTAAGGCCTATGCAAGATGTAAAATAGCTAAATTTGAGTTACTTTATAATCAAGGGAGAGAGATAATTCTCAAGATCTGAAGGGTGGGGAGAATTGGGCAAACACACTCTCTCTTTGGTGAAAATCAGAATTCTGGCCAAGTGGCTTAGATTATACGGCTTGTTTTGATGGTTAAAATTAGGGGACACAAACCTCATTGTTCCCCGCCCTTTTTTTTTGTGCATATTCTAAACTTGAAGGTAATCTGAGATGGTATTTTCTGCAAATCTTCTTTGCAAAACCATCTTGTACCCTAGTAAAGAATAAGATATTTTCAGTTTTAAAAAAATGTTTGAAGTAAAATATTTAGCCTAATTTATAGTAACTGTTAACATTAGAAGTATATATGTTTTCTATATGTTTCATGTGTATATATATGTAAAATTATACATAAATTCATCATTTTTTCTTTTGCTATTTTATCAGTATTTTTTTATTTTGCTGTAGCAGAATGCAAATCACATTAGTGTTTATTCTCTTCATTTAGTCTAATTTCACTGTTCCCCTTTTAGACTAATTCATTAGACTAATTGCTTTTTAAGTTGGAGAGTCAAATACATTCACTATTAATTCAGTAGCTAGCTGTCCTTACTCTAAGAGGCTCTTCTGGAAACCTGAGTGTTTGAACAATTGCTGGTAGTACTGCAGCAATAAATCATGAAAAATGAAACTCACTGTGTTATACTGATTTTGTTAGAGGCCACTTATCCACATGATACTGGATAACTCCACTTAGTTATAATCACAATCTGTTCAAATAAATTCTTCCATTAGTACTTTGAAAGTGTAATTGTAATATAGTAATATCTGAGGCCTCACAGCTGCACACCTAGCAGTCAAACTGCTGCAGGTTTTGCAAGCTTCAGTTCATGTCTTTATTAGGAAGAGTCCAACTTTATTCCACTCAGAAGCTGAACCACACTTGAATAATGCAATAGTTCAATCATGCAATAGCCATTTATGCTTGTTCTCTGTGCCTATCAATCATTGAAAATTTTAATTGAAAAATAACTCAACTATTCAGGAAAATATAATCCTTTTTATAATAAAATACAGTTGTATAGAAGAAGAATGTGTATGTACAAATATGTGATGGTGGTGAGGCACTGGAATGGGTTGCCCAAGGAAGCTATGAGCACTCAATCCATGACAGTGTTCAAGGCCAGGCTGGATGGAGTCTCTAGTGACATGGTTTAGTGTGAGGTGTCCCTGCCCATGGCAGGGGGGTTGGAATGGAATGATCTTAAGGTCTTTTCGAGCTCAAACCATTCTAAGATTCTATGATTCTGAAGTGCGCATAAGAATCTGATAGTGTGCCTCTAGTTGCATGTTCTTTGGTTTGGACTATTGCATATATATAAAAAAGTCATTTGATATTTTCTTAATGCCATTTAAGAGACTTCAGGCTTTCTTCACAATGGAAGGGAACTAACTGTGACTAAGCCTCCTCAGCAGTTCTGAAAATCTTAATCATAACTGATAAATTGTGCAGTAGTTGATTCCTGAATCAGAAAAAATACTAAAGAAGCTAAAATGCAGAGGGACAATAATATTTCAGTGGATGCAGACTCTATTACTGTTTGAATCAAATTGTCAAACTGAAAAAGTTGCATGGGGTTTATTTCCATAAAATTACATAGCTCGAGCAGTTTTAACATATAAGGGCTAGGCAAACAGACTTAGTTTGAAAATGCAGTCTGACGTTATAGCACTGCTTAGAGGATCTTTTGACACTCCTGAGTGTGACTCAAAGATTCATCCTGTAACTCTTTATGAACTTCAGCAAAAGAATTTTTGAAGTGTTGACTATAAATGCAGATTTGTTTGGCAGTACAAATAGGTTAAGTTGTCATACATTGAACTGCATCTGCATTCCTTCTGTGTTAACTTCCTGCTCTTGAATGATTTTAGCTCTTTGCAAATAAATGAACAACTAGCTTTGAAATGAAACATGCCCATTTATGGTTACTTAGTAGACAACAAATTGTTGTTTTAATTAATTTCATCTTTTTCCTTCTTTTTAACTTTAACATTGTCTCATCTAGTCTGTCTTCTGTAGGAAAGTGAACAAGTGAAAGTATTGAAACAAAAAAGGAATAGGAGTATGTATATGCAGCTGATTTTTTTTTTCAACTGTTTCTAAAACCATAACCAAAGGAAGAGATAAACTTTACATATGCTTCCAATAAAGTACCTTTACTGCATTGACAAAATACAATTTGCTGCCATGATACATTTAGATACAGAGAATAAACATTGCCCTAACAAAACAATATAAACCAACCAATATTGTTGTAGTGATACATAGAAATAGTAAATAATGCTAATGTCTTAATGAAGGAAGGTAATGACTGTTTATTGTGCTTCCAGTCAGAAGGAAAGATAAGTCTAGTTACTTTATATAATAGTTTTTTAATAATTTTTATACTTTCTTGATCATATAAGTGAAGTATACCATACTGTGCAGTGTATGGGTTATCTAGGAAAGAACTTTGAACATAAATTTATTTTTACTGTCATGTCTATATACAGGGATGCAAGCTACATGAATAACTTTTCTCATTAAGTTTTACTTATTACTAGGAGGTCATCTCCAAGATCTACTCCCTAGTAACTGTGAAAGCCATCGTTCGGCCATCAGAGACTTAAATGACATTGCAAAGAAGCCTATTCATCATAAGTTCTAGTTTGCATAGCTTTCCACTTGGCATATCTGCAGGCAGATAAACCTTAATCACTTCAGCATGTATATGTTTCTAATAAATGTTGAGACCTGTTGGCAAATAAGCACAAAACACAAAACCAATCAAAAAAAAAACCAAACAAAAAAGCAAACAAAACCACAAAGAAAGCCAACCTGAAAATGGCATTTTAATCTTCTTTCAGTACAACATTCTCTTTTAAATAGTGCCTACTTTGAACCATGTTCACAGTTCAGTAAGATATAATGCAGTTTCCAAATAACAAATCTTCCATGGAAATGAAAATGGTGCTTTATTGGAAAAGGCAATATACTTTAAAATACAAAATTCTGAACTGGTACTCATGGCAATATTTTGATGTTCCTTTTCCCAAACTATGAATGATGTTCAACAAATCTTCCTACCTCATCCGATGTTTTCCTCACTCCTATAAAAAGAAATTATGTTTTCCTTGGTTTTTTGAAATCGATGAGAGAAAAATTGTGCAGATTAATTAGGTGTTCAGAATAACTTTCTAAAAATCTGAGCTTAAGAAGAGAAAACATACCCTATCTTCTATCTGGTGTTTCCTCATACTCATCTAATCTGGTTTAGAACTTGTAATTTTGCTTCTTTGTTTCTCCCTTATTCCACTGTGATACAGCCTAGAGAAGGCGTGGGAAACAAAACATTTGCATAAATTTTGAATACTTTAACCACTAATGATTATTAAATTAGTTTTCTACTTGTTGAGAATTCAACTGCAATTGATAACTAAACAATAATTATTTTAATAATTATAGTCTACACTTTAGAAATGCAGCAATTCTTTATGTAATTGTTGTATAGCTGTAATTTTTGCTTTGTTTTTTTATCAGTTACTTTATATATTTTTAAAACAGATTAAAAAAATGGATGCAGCTGTTTCATAAATATAAACACTCTAGAACTAGTGTTGTGGTTTAAGACTCTCAAACTCATGCAGTCGCTCTCTCACTCCCTCCTCTTTCTTCCCCCAGCTCCTGGAGGGATGGGAAGGAGAATCAAAAAGAATGCAACTCCCACAGGTTGAGATAAGAACAGTTTAGTAACTAAGGTATAACATAAATCACTACTGATACCACCAATAATAATAATGACCAGGGAAATACAAGGGAAGAGGATACAACTGCTCAACACCCGATACCAAGCCTGACCCAACAGCGAACCCCCACCCTTCTGGGTCTCTGCCCTCCATTTTTTACATCCTGGCCATGATGTGCTGTGGTATGGAATACTTCTTTGGTCAATTTGGGTCAGGTGTCCTGTCTCTGCTTCCTCCCGGCTTCCTCCCGGCTTCCCCTCCTCTCTGGCAGAGCATGAGACTCAGGAAGTCCTTGGCCAGACCAAAACATTACCAAGCAGTAACTGAAAACATCAGTGTTATCAGTGCAGTTCCCAGGCCAAAATCAAAAAGACGGCGCTGCACCAGCTACCAAGAAGGAGAAAAATGGCTGCTACTGCTGAACGCAGGACAACTATTTATTATGCCTCCTCGTTACCTGTGTCAAAGGTGTTGATCAATGAAAGGTCACTGAAAAGGTGGCTTTTATCTATCCAATTGTTAATTGTACTGTTTACGGGTTTTAAATACAAGGACTCATTCAGAAGGTCTCACTTATGCCAAAGTACTAAATTTAGTTTTTTTGGCTAAAATTCTGCTTAGAAGAAGCAAGCTTCCTGTCTTTCACAGTCACAAATGCAATCTGTTCCAGTTCTTCAGTCTCCTCAAATCCTTTATGAAAGGAAGGCTTCATGCTACTTGCCTAAACATTTCTTACAGAAATGGAATGAATCAGAATATTGTGACCTAAAATGGCACTGTGGAGAACGTGTGTTGAAATCTGTATATATTTGAATGAGAATTACTAATGTTTTAACAATGACTCAGCCAGGATATTAAATCAAATTTAAGTTCCTAAACAACTCCTAGGTTCAGAATAGACTATATAAGATGGATTTTATTACCTTTGAAATATGAAATAGCTGTGTGTTATTGTGACATGTCTTTAATGACATCAGTTTATTTCATTTTGTCTATATGTCCTCATGAGATATGAATCCAAGTTTGTGTTCAGTATATTTGATTTACACAAATGTCTGCCAAGTTTTTCAAGACTGTAAGTTAAGTACATACTATTCGTTTTACTAGTCAGACTCTGTTGGTATGAAACTTGAGATGTTAAAGCATGATTGAAGTTTGCAGATTTTGGTATTAAACATAAAACAGTGTTCAGGATTCAGAAGATAATGATGGCCACAAAACTTGTGAGCACTTTTCACATCAGTTCTTGAGTTTTCTATCCCTGTTCTTGAATTTGTGTAAATTTTTACCTTTGTGCCCTTTTCAAGGAGGCCAGAAATGTTGGGATTTTTGTTTTGGGTATTTTTTTTTTGAGTTTTCACATTTTTGTGTTTTTTTTTTTTTTTATTTTTTGTTTATTTTTGGGGGGTTGTTTGGTTTGGGTTTTTTTGTTTGTTTTTGTTGCTGAAATTTACAGATTGGCAGTGAATAATTCCCTGGCGTCTTCGGGATATTCTTGCTACGAAAGAGTTAAGTCATCTAGATGCCTTTCTTATCTTTTCCTATTTGACCTGTGCCTGCTTTCCCCACACACCAGCATATTTCTTTCTAGGCAATCTCTTTTTCTTGGAGATCTGGCACATTGCCTCAAAAGGGCTGAGGAGCATTCAGATGTGGAAAAGACCTATTTGTCTCCAGTGCTGTGAAACAAGCTGTGCTGCAAGAATGCAGCACAAGCTGTACTACCTCTACGTACTACTGTCTGTCTTTTCCCATCTGCTGCTAATAGCCTCATCACTTTCCTTCAGTCAGGTTAGAAAGGCCTATGGTTAAAAATAAGGAAACAATGTCCACCAGCACTTTCATGACTATAATGTTCTTCATTCTTTATAGCTGCTTCCGTTTGAAAAATTCAGAGTGTCATAAACTTAAGTCTGGCAGTATCCTTAATATGTCATTGTATTTTTTTCCAATGCTAAGTGTCAGAAAGTGACTGTCCCCTGAAAACCTAGACAGCTATCAGGGACAAAGTGAAGGATTCTTACTAAGAAAATACTAATGGGAGCACAAGAAAAACTTGCATCTTTTATAGTCCAATTATAGGTTACATATGAATTACTTTGTGGGCAATCTCTCAGAGATGGGGAAAGTCTGTCTCAATAATTACTTCCAGTCAAGCCAAATGCACTATTTGTCAAACAAAACTGAAAAAGTAGGAAATATGTGCTGACCAAGGATAACAAGGATAATGCTATACCTTAGTACACTTATCAATGTTTTTACTCAAAAAATGTATATAGATATCTTTTAAGCAGGTCTACTGATTAAAGTTAAGTTCTCAGAATGCTTTTGAGAATTGTGAAAGATATTATGTGGGGGTTGTGTCTCTACAGTCATCTAATAGAGTCACTGAATACTTCAATGAAGAGGGAAGTACATAGAGAAGAGTAAAATTGAGTGCATGAGAGGATACTACAACTAAAAGGAATTGTGCCAAAGAGGATAAAAGTGTTTTCTCCATTTCCTTCACATGTATGAATAAAATCTTTGTCAACTACAGGGAGTATGTGAAGGAGATATTTTGCTTATATCTTGCTGACTTCAACTGAAAGGTTGACCTTCTGTGAGATCTGAAGTTCTAGGAGAAAACATGGTGAAACTTTTTATAGAAGGATACCTCTTTTGGTTTAGTTTAGTATTACTGTTCCTTGACTGCTGCTGTTCTTTGCAAGTTGCATCCTGAGCAAAGATCATCACTGAGCTGCAATGACTCCATTATTCCTTAATTCCCAACTGCTAAAATACTCTGCAACCCTTAGGCATTTTTTAGGAGTTAATCCCATCACCCTCATGACTTAACAGATTGGGGTTTGGTACTGATGTTTTCTAGCCCCATGCTTCATCACAGGCATTGCTTACTAAATATGCTAAAAACCGAGACAACTAAGTCAAATCTGTAGTCTTTTTAATTCAACATACGTTTTCTAAAAATGAATATTTATATGAATTCAAAAAGAAACTGGACAAATCTGGGAAAGAAAAATCAGATAAAAACTTCTGAGTACAAAGGGACCACCTCTGCATTAGGAAACCTTTTTGGTGCTGGAGGTTCTAAAAGTCCACTGGAAAAGTGTCCCTCACTTACTGGACTTTCATGCTGGAGGAATTAATTTGTGTTCACTGCTGAAAGGAGAATTCAGGACAGGATGGTCTGGCTTCTTTGACTATTCCTGATTTCTCTTATAATTACATGTATTCTCACACGGATTTTAACATGATTGAATATGGAAATATAACTTCTGTTGTGTTTTAAAACATTTGTGAGAAAGTAAAATCTCTTCAGTTCAACTTTACATTCAGGTCAGTAATTGTGTGTCAGTTCATTAGATTTTAGTTGCTTTAACATTGTAAGAACTTAACGTTGTAAGATTTTTGAAAGTTCTGACTTCCACTATTAACATAGTTCTGAAAAAAAGTTATATTGAAGCTAAATTGAAAGCTCTGGTTATTCAAAAAATCCCAATGTATAAACTCATTAGTAGAAATGTTTTTCAGGTAGTTTAAAACACACTCTCTGTGCTGATGAAATTGGACACTGATGTGAGAAGAACTGAGAATATAATTATTTGTTAAGGTGTGGAAAATTCTATCAGGTTTTAGTTCAGAGGTGGGGAAGGAGTTAGTGCCCATCTAGTATCAACTCTGTTTGGTGGATGATGACAGAATGAATCATTCAAGACTTCCTGAAAAATCACTGTAATGAACTTTGAAATCTAGTATTGGATATTTATATTTTCAAAAGGAGTGTGCTACTAGGAACATCTTTAGTAAAGAGTAGCTTTGAGATTTAGAGACTTAAAGTTTGGATGACACCAAGCAAGACTTTTTGGATTCCAAATACCAGCTGAACAACCTGGAAGAGGGAATAAAATGTCTAAAAAGACACTTTGTGCACAGTACTGTGCAAGGTAGCATCTATATAGAAAGTCAAATGAGTGGTCCATTAATATTTTTATATAAGCTGTTCTGAAGCAAGCTCCTTCAAATGACCCTCTGCAGAGTTCTTGTTTTGCCTGTATAGTAAAGAGAAGCAACTTTATGTTGCAAAGCATGTTGTTCAACTATATCTGAATCAGTATGATTTATATATATATAGAAGTATTGAGGCACATTTAAAGAAAGTCTTTGATCTAGATTTCCTGTCTGTACTTCATTGTACCTTACACTCAGCCTCGCAGCTGAGGACTGTTGAGCATCTTTGAACCCCTGAAAAAAATTTGATCAGCTCAGTACAACATTGTTCAGCACAGGTGTTTGTATAATTGTGATATATTAGGAAAACTCTTTGTTCAATGGCCTTCAAGCTGCCTAGAGAATAAATTCCAGAACAAGCAGAATGTTTAAAAGAGAGGAATACATGTGAGCAAGATTGCAGCAATCACTTTTCACAGGGAGTACAGTCATCTTCCATAGGTCAAGGCACCACTCACTCGAAAGTGGTTATTGCATGCAAAGTAATAGACACTATGGCATCTTTCTCCACCTCCTTCATTAGCAGGCAAGACAGAAAAGAGCACTCAAGACAAATCTAGTATTTAAGCAATTGCTGCAAAAAGACGCACTGGAAAATACTACAGTTCTATCTGCAAGGAGTTTCTTTGTGGCTCTGTGATCAGGATCTCTGCTAACTACAGGGAAATGGGAATCTGAGGAAAATGTGAGTTAAATTATCCTGGGAATAGCAGAAAGATAGTAATTTATTTATATTAAAATGTGGCTGAATAGTGATTTTACAGATTTCTGAATATGTAGCTAGAGGCTGGCCCAAAGATAACAGCACTCCCTTCAACAAATACAAATGAAGTGTAGAATGAATTTGCCAATACCATTTCCATCTAATGTCATTCCTCCTTAGAAGTTACTATAACTAGTTGAAACTGTCTTCACATTATTTAGAAGATGTTTTAAGTAATTTAATCATAGGCAAATGTCAGAGTATTTTTGCAATCAAAGCTAAAGCCTGCAACCTCTGTATATTTAAGGACTTCACAGAAAATCTCAAACTTAAGATGCTGACAAAGTAAAGGTGGTATGTATTTTTAGCCTCATTTCACAGATGTGAAGCAAAAGTGCAAGAAGAAGAAACTGCCCAAATTCATAAAACCTATGTGACTGAAACTTCCACCTAGCCAGCCTTCCTGCTTCTGACACATGAGAATGTACAGAGTAATATCCTTCCCAGTCTTTCTTCTTCTGCTTTTCCTCACCCTCTGAGCTAGAGGCTATATTCAGCATTGTAACAGTAGCCTGTCAGAACTTTTTTTCCATGATACAGACTAGGCTGATTTCAAACCCATTTCAGATCCAAAGCCCTGTATGGCGATGAACTTCACAAGACGTTTGTTCTGCTGAAAAATTTTATACTTTCAGTTCAACACTTCTGTCTACTAACTTCATGTTTCTTAATTCTGTTATGAAAAAAAAAAACAACATAAATAATGATTCTTTGAATTGGCAAAGTGAATTCTTACGTATTTGAAATCACAAACACAGAACAATGTGTCACTTTTTTTAGTATTGAAAGCAATCCATTCCCTTGTTTTAGTTTACTCCTGCCTGTTTGGCAGTCTTGGTTTCTAGTTGAGGACTAAAATTAATTGAGACTGGAATGAATTAACAATTCAGAATGTGACTATGCCATGATAATAGTCTCTTTTTCTCTCAGTTCCTTTTCTTAGCTGTTTTTTAATATCATTCCACTTAGCCCTTGACTGTCAATAAGAATTGGGCTACTAAGGCTTTCCTAGGATTACAGACAATGGCAATATCTCTACTGAGTGATAACAGCTTGTTTAGTGAATATCACTGTGTATTTCTAATGATGAGTTTTTCCCCTGGTAGCCATTACCTTATATTTATCAGCAATAATGTTCATGTGCTCATTTTCCAATAGTTGATAGGTACCTTGAAATCCACTGCAACACATAGCAGTCAGTTTTCATCATTGTTATTTCGAAGAATTTTGTATCATCAGAACACTTAGTCACTTCATTATTCATTTCCTTTCCTAGATCATTTATGTTGAGCAGTAGATATCCCAGCAGAGCTCCCCGAGGGACTCCAGTGTTAAGCCTCTACTTTTGTTGAAGCTGACTGCTTAATCCTACTACTTAAGCTATTTATTAATTCATGAGAAGACCTCCCTTCTTGTCCCATGATAACTGAATTTCCCATGAGACAAGATTTTATTCTAAAATATTTTGGGGTTTTATTTTTTTACAACTATGGTATCAAATCAATTTACTACCCAATAATAGAAATTTAGGCCTGTATATTATACTCCTGCAAAAAAAAACATGTACACCCCAAAGGACCCCCACAACTGCCAACACCAAAACCACATTTACAATGTAAACCTTGTAAGATTTAGCATTTTAAATTGTGTGTCAAAAGGTTCAAAATAGAGTTAGCCAAGTTTTCTACACCATGAAGAGTCTTCTTGGCTGTATTCCTTGGCTATTTCTGGCTTATAAATGAAATCTTTTTCTGCAAATTAGTGATGAAAAAAAACCAGGAGGATACCAAGCTGCACTGTTAATAACAGTTTGTTTCTGCATAACTGAGTTAACTTCTTAAAACCCAATTTATTAAACTTAAAAGCTAGGTTGTAATAAGATAATTGCTGCAATGCTGTAATACCATTTAGTCCCACTAGATAAAGAAAGCTTAATATTAAAATACTGTTGACTGACACATTGCCATTTATCTTCCTAGCAGGAACAATAAAGTGAGAAAAGCTCTCTGCGCTACATGCGTAACAGCTGCCATCATACTTAAAACAAATGATATGAATATCTGCAATAAGATTGTCTGTGTTCTCTCAGATTTTTGGATTTGAGTACCCACAGTGGAACTTCAGTACACTGACAGCATCAGAGAAGTTCTCTGTCTGACTCTTTGTGGATTAGAAAGAACCCCCCCCAAAGCTTAGACATCCCAGGTGTCATCAATTCAATCATCAAAATTAGATGGCTGCTATGTGAATTATGCAAATATGTGACTCAACCTCTTCGTTCCTATTTGAAAAATGAAATATTTAATGATGTTGACATTTTTAATTATCATCAGGACTCTGAGTTAACTCCTAAGTGGGATCAATGTTATTACAGGATCTCTACAGACTCTGGTGGACATCTCTGCACCACATCAGACTTTATTGCAGCTTATTAGCTGCATATGAGAAACTGAGAAGATGGTTAATAAGGAAAGAGATTTTTAAAAAACACCAATTAGATAAATTAACAGATACTATGAAATTGGTCTTTTCTTTGACAGTGGTCAGAATCTGACCATATTATGATGAATGCTTTTTCCATATCCCGAAGTTACTTATGATGTAGGCTTCAAACAAATATTAGCGTATTAAACAATTGTGATAGAAATGTTATGAGGACACAAGTATTACGAGTGTGAACTTTTTAATGATGTGAAATAAAAAGATATCTTTAGATTAAATCCTATTTTTCCTTAGTAGACAGAAAATAAGACTCAAAAGGTAGGCCATTCCTAAAATTCAGTTTCAGCTCTGTCATTGACATGCCTCACAGAAATTTCCTGATAGTTAAACCTCAGCTTTTTCATCAGTGGAAGAGGAATAATGGTGCTTAATTAATTCCCAAAGACAGTGATATTATTTCTGTTTGTCCTATTTCGTAAGTAGATGTAATCATCTGTGTTATACAGAACTTTCTAAGAGGAATCTACCTATCTAAAAAGAGATCTTAAAATCCTGAGGATTAATTCATTTATGCTTGCATAGTCCCTTTGATGCTGTGGAGCACTATATAAATGCTAAATATTATCTACTCTTAACCATTAAATATGACGTTCAGTAGGTACAGCATATCACAGTGTATACTATCATTACAGCCAAACCCGTTCTGTAAAGCTCATAAAATTATTAATTTCCCTGTTAATATTCTTTCTGTCCTCTTCTCTAAATTTCATGCTCTTTCCATAGCCTACTGAAAAGCAAAGCTGCCAGACACCTACCCATATAAAACCATTTCAGCCTAAAACTAACTAGGGTTAGTTTTACCCTATCCATGAAATTAGCTAGGGTAGGTTTTACCGCAGAAACTCTCCTTCTTACTTCAAAGTAACAAAATGACACTGAAAGACATAAAGCTGTCTGTCTTTCGAAAAAATCCTCACTTTGTTTCCTTGTAACAAAGCTCCTACATCCCTTTCCTTCAGGACAAGGTCATATGTCTCTCTGGAATGATCAGTGACTTCAGACTTGCTGTGTGGCAGACACAGACTACTGGCCTTTAAGAGCTATGACAGGTCACTAGTGGAAAAAATTCAAGGATTGGGAGCTGACATTCTGAGGATGCTTTCCATTCAGATTTTTCCTATGTATACAGCTAGGATCTGCTAGTGAAAGTGCTCTGTTTTGACTTGAGTTTCAGGTAGACAGCACAGATCTCATCAGAGAACTACCAAACCTGGATTTACATAGCTGGCTTCTCAAAGCACTATGATTCCTGCATGCTGACTGCTGGTGGAAGGGCACAGCATCCAGCAGTGAGCTCCTGTGAAGAGCACCAGGTCATAATTCATCTGAGACTGAGCCATGATCTTTTATATTTTAGGGAGAACCAAAATGGTGGCATTCAGCTCTTAGAACTAGGAAGGCTAATATTTCAATCTTTATATGTACGTTTTGGCTAATTACCACCTCGCTCTATTCTTCAATTTCACACCAACAGAAAAAACTAACCACCTATGCTATGTGTAACATATATATGTATATAATTTTTCAGCTTCTTTTATTCAAACTGCAAATTTTTGCAGGGAAACATGCAGCAAAATAAGGCAATTGTAAACTTTAGTTTCTACTATATTGGTCGTGATTACAGATTTCACAAATTCTCTATTAAACTAAAAAATTGGAAACTATTTTGTAATTCACAGTTGTACTGAGCATACAGAATTGACAGAAATTGACTTATATTGCTTTAATATAGTAAACAATGGAAATACCACATTTATCTCATTTTTAAGATTCAAGCAATTTGCAAGACTCAGGTCACTATCCTCCAGACTATGGGACTATATCTAAACTGGCCACTTCTATATTTCTGAGCATCTAGGTCCAGCTCTCAAACCCAGCTACACACTGAATTCTTGAAGTGAGATCTGGGAAGGTAACAGCCCTTCTCCTTCTTGTTCCTTCCCTACAAGGAATTTTGGGTGCAAAGTTTGTATAGGACTTAAGGGAATAATTCTAATAGTAGCAATCTGGGTTATTAGGAGCAAGATGTGTGGCACACACCTATCACTAAGGTTAGATATTGTCTTCAGTGATGTTATTTGCTTAAAGACAAGAAATAAGAATGATCATTTAACTGCATGTCAGTGACACAAGAGGCTAAGCTATTCCATAGTAGCTTTTAAATGAGGGGTATGTGAAATTATCTGTCACACAGTCCAGAAAAGTTTGGGTGGGATTTTGAAATTGTTTGCAACGCTTCCAAGGAAAGTTGTCGTGAATTATTTCTTTTTTCCCAAAGGAAGGGTAGTGCGCTCAAGTATGATTTCCTTTGCACCAGCTCAAGCAATTAAATTTTTTCAGTGGTTACAAAGCAATTCACAGAATCTCTGCTGCTAATTGTGACATAAGTTTTCTACTCAGGTTTCTTCACAGGAGCATGAAATTATCCTCTAGTGACTCTACTTGTATATGTCTAAGAAACTAAAGCAAATAGTCTTTTTCTACTACTACTTCTTTCCCTTGGGATCACCATCTGACATACAGCAGACCCAAATTTCTTGGTTCATAGTTTCCTTCCTCTGATTGAGAAAAAATGTCAGGTTAAGATTTACTTTGTATAAGCCAAAAATGCCAGTCCCTAGCATCCTGGCTCTGCAGTGCTTTTCTATCACATTCTTTCACAAATATATTGAAGTGGAGCTTAATCTGGTGAAAACAGGTAATTTGACCATGGATGATACAGTGTGAAGCGTATCCTGAAAATTTTGATTGCTCCTCATTTTATTTATCTTGATGGGGCAGATTAAAGGCTTTATAGATCACAATCATTCTTCACATTAGCTGTCTAGCAAGGAAGGAATGAAATCTGGTCTAGGAACTTGAATGCCTCCTTATCTCCTGCTGTAACTTAACTTTCTTCTCTCACTACAAAGTTAAGGGGACTCCACTGAAATTCTACAAAGCCAGGCAGTAGAGAAAGGACCTTTGCAGGTCCTGTAATAATTTTCAGGGCAGTTGTTATCACATACGTTATACAACTCCAATAATGTTTTCAGCATCAGGATTTAACAACAGAAAACTTTTGAATTATATCTATTAGAGTAAGTACTTTGTGATAATGGTGGTCATCAGTGATGCCTGATAAGCAGTGATTTAAGCTGAAAAAAATGATTCAATTTCTAAAATATATTGCTCTTAATTAAAAGCAGGAAATATTTCTTTTAATATTACAGTTGGCATTATTTACCCAATTTAGTGGAGGAATACATAAAAGACTATTAAGG
This sequence comes from Forpus xanthops, assembly GCA_032466535.1. Taxonomy (NCBI): domain Eukaryota; kingdom Metazoa; phylum Chordata; class Aves; order Psittaciformes; family Psittacidae; genus Forpus; species Forpus xanthops. Next base: position 30,716 of record JASSUY010015421.1, read on the forward strand.
AACAATAAAAAAAATTAATACCTTTTTCTTTTCTGCTTTCTAGCAAACTGAAGGGACAAAAAATGACAGATTTGTACTCAGCAAGTAGATATCTGTGTTTCTTTACTGGTACCTGTCCTCATACAGTGATAGCTGGATAAATTATCCAGTTGTTCTTTCTTGAAATTAGAGATTTTCCTACAGTTGGGATTTTCATCCCAGTGCTTTGTGGTTTTGTTTTTTTTTGGTTGGTTTTTTTTTTTTTTTGGGGGGGGGAGGTTGGTTGGTTGGTTGTTTTTTCCTAAATATCCTTATTTTTATACCTTATTCAAACCCATCTACACCCACATTTACTAAATCTGCTGCCACATTATATAAATCTAGTTAGTGATTCTGGTTCAGCCTAATACTAAAGTCAGTGATATCAATGTAATAAAAAATTGATCCATAGATTTATTCTCTATTTAAATCACTAACCTTCCTTGTTATTTGTGGTTGCAAAGGAACACCTTATCTACCTGTCTTTGTTTTCCTAATACCAATGATTGTGAATGCTAATACTTGTAGGTTCCAGTTTTGAACTGAAATTTTATGTTGCAGTTTGAAATTTCTTCTTTCACTTCTGTTTTGAAACTGAATTGTACTTGAAAAACAACAAATCATTCTGCTCAGAAAAAAAAAACAAACAGTACTGAGTTGATATATCTGTATTCTAATAACATTCACAGCTTATAAAATACTCGTCTTATGATTACTAACTTCTTGAATTAGTACATTCAAGTCCAAGGCATTGGAAGGAAGCATGAGTCATAGATCTAACCACAGCATTTCAGTGAGCTAGTGAAAAGCTGACTGGTTTATGCCCCAAAGCTCATGGATTCAATACATGTCTTTCATTTAAATGAGTTTTAGGTCAGATTTACTGTAGCTGCACAAACACTGAAAATTCAACAACATTCTTAAACTAGACTGAGTAGCCTGCTTAAGATGATGAAGTAGTGTATGTTCTGTAACTAAATGTGGAGGAAATGCCTGGGTTTTGTTGCCCGTTTAAACAAAATCAAAGGTGTCTTGAAAAAAGTCAAATGGACAGAAAACTGTTTGAAACTGCCTGAATATATTAACAATAAAACTGCAGATATCAGTATCACTTATCACTGAAGCAGAATTTATGTGGTTTAGGAAGAGATTCTTAATACTGTCTCTATATCTCAAGAACATAAACCTTATTGAAAGACTTTTCTGGTTAGTCACAGATATTTTTATGACAGACTTATGTGTATTTTATTAACATATATATTTTGCCACATTTAAAGAGAAGTGAAGGGTGGGTGGTGCAAGGAGCACATCTTTCCAAAAACACCCTTTCCTTAACTCTATTCCCTGATTCATCTGTGAGCCTTTAGTGTTTTGGACATCCTTTCTCCTTATTTCTTAGTAATGCCCCTGTGTTTGACTGCATTTGTCTTGAGATCTGTATTTTTTATTGTGTTATAAATGCCTGCTTTGTTCATGTTACTTGTTCTTCTAGAATTTTTCTGGGTCAGCAAACATAGAAAAAGTGATAAAACTTTCTCTTTGGGGAGAGCTCTGAGTTCTTATAGCTGACCCTAAAATGAGAATATCAAAGTTGGAGACAGACCAAAGGAGTAAAGAACTGACTTGCTTTGATGGTGTAATAAAAAAAAGAAAATAGAAATTGAACCAAGCATAAAGCACTTTCCAAAAGCTTTGAAAAATACAAAACCTGCTTCCTTGGAACATTACTTAAGTCATCTTTCATATTTCTTTATAGCTTTCTAAAACTTTACAGTGACTTTGGTTTTGCTGCTCATCTTCAAGAATGAGGTAGTCTGAGATATTCCTCTGTGCTGCACACTGTTATCCCACAGGATGTCAGGTGAATTCTAAAACTGTTGATGTTCTTTCTTACATTTTAAGTTTTCAAGTCTATAAACACTATGAAGGAAAATCTGAGGATAAGTGGACTTTAAAATCAAGTTTTTGAGTGCTCTAGAAAGGTGGTGTCAGACAGGTTATTAGCTAAAAGAGTCATAACTTGCCATTCTTTTGCAAAAATTCCCGTGAAGAGCGTACCTCTGCAAGGCAGGAAAGCTGGAATAAATGTGCTCATGATAAAAGTGAGGAATACAGAATAATCTTTCAGGAAGAGAAACCTGTTTTCCCAACAGAGTTGCCGTCCTCACCCAATTCCATTGAGAAACAGCAGGCTCATGTTTCTCTCCTCAGACAGCCAACAGCATGGCTCCAGTTTAGTTTGCAAAGGCAGAAATGGAAGTGAACAATAGTCAGGTCATTAAAGAAATGAACTCCACAGCACAGAAGTGAGACAATGAGGCTGGCTTTTTTTGTGGAAGTGGATTCCAGCATGCAAAGACTGAATAACAATTTCAGATCTCAACATGACTAATGGAAACTGGGGCTAGAACAAGCTCGCTGCAAAAGAAAAGCATAGTAGCAAAAGTGAAGGATCAAGAGAAAAGATGTTCAGATCAAATGTAAGCTGGAGCGAAGGCAGCCAGAACTGACATGATTTCCCTATCAGTGATGCTTGACTGACTAAGAAAAGAAGCACCTCCAAGCCCTGCTGAGAGAGAAGAGGAGCTCATAAAGTCCCGCAGCCAGAACTGCCAGCAGATCAGGTGTATTACTAACTAAGCTGTTGAGTTAGAGTACGGAATAGCAGAATGAGGAATTACATAAATATTGTAATTGCTAATTGGGAAAACTGCAGTTCAGTGTTTAAACTCATGGCATGAGAAGTGAGAAAGCTTGTTACATTTGACTCCATCCCCTTTCACAAATTTCTTGCATACCCTACTTTAAACCTACTTGTTATCTAGGACACGTGAGCAGATAATAACTTGCAGCATGGGAGTGAAGGATTATAAACTGCTCAGAAAACAGACCACTGATAAAAGTGAAAAACTATATTGTATGAGGTTTTTTGGTATTATGGTGTAAGAGACATTCATACCCAAATTCTAAAAAGTGCCCATGTTCTTTCCAAAAATAGGAGTGTGTTTCTTGGCATCACTATTTAAAATTCTCCCTCCAGTAGATTTAGGATCATGCATAGTATTCTTTAGGGAATGAGCATCCGATAATGCGTACAAAAAAAGCCCAAAATGTTATCCTGACTCATCTGTCTATATTTTTTTCTCTCTTAAATCTGTGAAAGGGAGATATACTTAGGGCTGTGTGCTTTTTACACCCTGTGAATTTTCTTTCCAATTCAAGGAGTGCAAAACTGATTTTTAAGCTACTGTAGGGAAAATCATTTCCCTCAACAACATTGCTCCTACAGTGAGAAACACCAGGCTCTGAAGATTTTATTTGTTGGTTCTGCAGAGAGTAATCCCAATTCATATGGTTTAATCTGCCTACTTTTAGTTCCTGAGGAATAATGTCTATTAAGAAAAACCCCAAAAGTTGTGGTTTTATGCTGCAATTATTCCATAGTACAGGATAAATAACTCTGTTATTGTGATTGCTCACAGTATTGAGCAAAGTTCCTGATGCTTATTTTGGTCTTTCCCACTAACCGTGGCCATTTCACGCCAGGGATGCTTGATGAAACTTTCCACTGGAATCAATGAAGAACTATGACTAAAAATCAATGGTAGCATACAGTCCAAGTAGGTTTGTGCTAAAATATTGTATGATGGTGCTTTGGGATATGGTAGAAGGAACCAATTCTGTGTATTAGCTTCAAAGAAACACCATACTCATGGTTTATCAGTGACAGTTTCATGAAGTTTACCATATTAAAAAGAAAAGAAAAATCTAAGAAAATATATCAAACCAGATCTGTAGAATTAAATTTTCTGAATATAAGGGTGTACCTCTGAGGCTTCGAAAGTTATGTGCACCTTCACATTGTCTGCAACCATGAAACTGAGAAAGAAGATTGAGCCGTGCTATACTGTTTCATTTTGCTATTGGTTATGGAGCATACACAAATGAGAAACTATGCAACTTGAGCCCTAACACTTTGTTTTTGAGTTTGAGCAGCGCAAATGATATGACAGTTTTGTGTACTTGTGGCTACCAAGATTTTTGCATTCCAGCAGTAGCTGAGAGTTTCATTGTTAGAACTCTATATAGAAGATGCACTTGAAATTGTGGGAACATCTGTCCCAAAAGAAACTGAGGATGAACTGTTATCTTCATTCACCTGCTCATTTAGGCTAAACTCAGATTGAGGTGCCCAATACCAGTGCCTTTGTACATGCCATGAGCTACATGATTAGTAGTTACTCTCTTCTTAACCTTAGGAGGATATTTTCTCTGACCTTTTCATTTTTCATGAGTGATAACTGTGTGAAATAACTTCTTTTGAGCTTATTTGCAATCAGATTATTAACTGTACAGAATTCTGGAAAATAAAATGTCCCACCTAAAAAAAAATTTAAAGGGATTTTTATATTTATTTGCTTTGTTTTCCAAAAAAAAATGAAGATGCAGATATTTGCATCTTCCAAAAGACAATTATTGAAGGTGAATGAAGGACATTTACAAGTTCAGGAGGATTTATTTAAAAAATAGGCACTGAGGCTTCTTGTGACTCATGTTACCTTCTATTTAGCTGGCATATAAATGTGCTTTAATTAACCTGTTTGAAAATGATAGAGAAATAGAGGAAGACGCAGTGCCAATTTAATAACTAATGTCCCTATTATCTGTGCCTGCAGGAGAGCCTGCGGGAGAAAGAAAAAGCACTGGATATTTTCTAATGTTCACCTTGCAAAGCTTTGTTTCCCCAAGTCTTATGTATTCAAAATGTATTCAAAAATCTGTCATGCAAAAATGATGCAAATCTGTAGTTTGCATGGGATGTAGAACCATAGTGTTTGGTAGAGCTTGGGGAACATCCAGAAAAACACAATTTAATTGGAAAAGGCCATTTCATTGAACCTACAATCTTTTACTCCAGATTTCTACAGCTGAGCAAATACCCAGTGTTCTTAACAATGAATTTGACAAGGATATCCGTTTTACTGAAAATCCCAGGGAGGGTTTGTAAAAAATCATCAGCTTTTTTGTTGTTGTTGTTTTGTTTGGTTTTGGTTTGTAGAGCTTTTTTTTATATATTACTTTGCTGTGAATGGAAAGTGCTGCATTTCATCTCAGTTTGGACCTACAAGGGGTCTTCCGTTGCCTGCTTTTCCCATTTACTTTCCTCCTGGCTGGCATGGGTCCACATTTGTAACTAACGTGTTCCCCACACATTAGAGGAAAGATATAATTTAGAAATTACTTAATTGAAAAAAATAGCAACAAATAAACTGGAGCAAAATATTTTTTCTTGAATTTGTGATATATGATTTTTTTTGAACACTCAGGATTATTAGAAAACGAATTCCTGAAAAGATGTTATTTTATTTTTGTTTTTTTCAAGTTTAGAAAACAGTTGCATAAAAAAAGAAGGAAAGTAGAATAAATTGTAATTCATTCAAGATCCAACCTCACCTTTTTATATACTTCTTAAGTGTGGACTTTTAAAGGTTACCAACCTAAAGAATTTAAATAAATAACATTCAGAAATCTGCAATCTTCAAATAGTCTTTAAATCTTGCAAAATTTCCATGATGAAAGGCAACAATATGTCATGAGCAGAGACTCAGGTGTAAAAATTGCTCAGAATGAAACCACCCTGCATATAAATAATAAAAGCCTGTGTGGCTCCTTATAATTAAAAAAAACTGCTTGTGTAGGACCACAAATAAAGAGCAAGGAACTTGACAGCAGAGAGCGCTACATCTGAACCATTAATTTTACTCCTCAGTACCAACACTTCCTTGGACACCTCAGGCTTCATTACACTTGGACTCCAGGGGAAAGAAGTTCTCAGGTATTCAAGAAAGCACTTGAGGAACAAGACAGAGCTGCTCCAAGTGTAAAGACTGAGTTAAAAAAGAAAAAGGAAAAGTGAGAGGTTTGAGATGAGTTTCTCAATAATTCATAGATTTTGGTGGTGAATATGTATCTGAAGCCTTCAGACTCCTTTAGAACAATTGTAATCTCAGATCCCTAATCCAAATAAAAACGTATCTACTAATATGCTCTATGAAGAGTGTCCTGAATTGTAGTTTCATATATTTCTAAATGAAACAGTACATCTCCTTAAGCTTTTCAGGCAGGTCCCTCTTTTTGAATGTTAACAGCAGTTTTGTTCGCTCAGTTGGGTTTATAGTTGTTCTACTAATATTTTTAAAGACATATTAAACCCCTGTTTGAGGTACTGGTTTTGGCTGGGATAGAGTGAACTCCCTTTATGGTAGCTATTATCAGGCTGTATTTTGGATTTGTGCTGAAAAAAGTTTTGATAATATAAGGATGTTTTGTTACTGCTGAGCAGTGCTTATACAGAGCCAAGGCTTTTTCTGCTTTTCACCCCACCCCACCAGTGAGCAGGTTGGGGGTGCACAAGAGGCTGGGAGGGGACACAGGTAGGACAGTTGTTACCAACTGAACAAAGGGATGTCCCAAATTTTATGGCATCATACTGTCCTGGGTTCAGCAATAGGAGTCATTTTTCTCCTTCTTGGTAGTTGGTGCAGCACTGTGTTTTTGACTTTCAGCCTGGGAACTGTGCTGATAACACCAGTGTTTTCAGTTACTGCTTAGAATGTTTGGTTTGACCAAGGGCTTTCTGAGCCTCATGCTCTGCCAGGGAGGAGGGGAAGCCGGGAGGAAGCAGAGACAGGACACCTGACCAAAACTGACCAAAGAGGTATTCCATGCCACAGCACATCATGCCCAGGATGTAGAGACAGAGAGCAGAGACCTGGAAGGATTGGGTTCACTGCTTTTTTGGAGTGAGTATTGGGTGGTGAGCAGTTGTATTCTCTTCCCTTGTTATTTCCCTTATCATTATTATTATTGGTGGTAGCAGTAGTGATTTGTTATACCTTAGTTACTGGACTGCTCTTACCTCAACCTGTGGGAGTTACATTCTTTTGATTCTCCTCCCCATCCCTGAGGGGGTGGGGGGGAAGAAAGAGTGGGGAGTGAGTGAACAAACTGTGTGAGAGGCTTAAACCATGACACATGCTCAGCATGTAAAGCTGGGGGAAAATAAGGAAAGGGGAGATGTTCAGATTGATGGTCCTCCCAGGTAACTGTTACTCATGATGTAGCCCTGTTTTCCAGGAGATGGCTGACCCCTCACCTGCCAATGGGATGTGGTGAATGAATTCCATGTTTTCCTTTGATGGTGTGTGCAGCTTTTGCTTTACCTGTGAAACTGCTTTATCTCAAACCAGTTTTCCCACATTTACCCTTCTGATTTTGTTACTCATCCCACTGGGTGGGTGTAGGCGAGTGGCTGCATGGTGCTTAGTTGCCATATTAAACCAGGACAGTCCTTTTGGCACCCAACATGGAGCTTGTGATAACAGCTTTGATGGGGACGTGCTATATCAAATTTATAGCTGTTACTGGTGTTCACCTGTTAATCATCTGGCTGCTGTTCTTTGCCATGGGGCTTTCTTGCCCCACTGCATATTAGAATCCAGTGCCCATTAGTGGCTGCTTACTGCTTTTGCTGCCTGTTGCACTGCTGTGCTGCTTATTGTCCTGCTCTACTGTGAGCAGGGATATTCTAATAACAGCAACAGTGATGCACCTGGGCTGGCAGATGGCCAGGGCATCACTGCTGTTTCTGTGGTGCTGCACTGGACAGGCTGGAGCTTCAGCATGAACTCCAGGTATGTATCCTTTAACAGGAAATATACAGTGTTCTGCTGATTTAGTGAGCTATGCAAAGTACAGGAGGTGCCAGCAGTATCTGTTGCAGATTGAATTCATTAGCTATTTGAGACAAATCTATGTTGATATGAGCAGGTTCTGATGATATCCTGAGAACATTGAACTGTTGGAGAGATTTCAAGATCCTTTATCTGTGGTGATGGCCCTTGGAGACAAATAACAGTCTGTGAGAAAGGGAAAGTATTTTCTTTCAATTTATGCTCAATTAGATTAAGTTGAAATACCTGGGAAGAATAAAATAATTTACTGTGTATTCTCCAGAGATCAATTAAGTAGAAATCTTGAAAACTTTTATTAGAAAAGGTTGCAACAAAGATGTCCTAACACACCACTCTTTCCTTGTGAATCCTCTGCACTAAAGATTTAACATGTGTTTTCATAAACCCCGTATAAATTTAACCCTCTTTCTCATCATACTTAATGCCATTGCATTCCGCTTTGTTGTAACGAACTGTTGTTGCCAAGGCTTCAGGCTACAGAATGAATTTAAGGAAGACTCAGGAATGCTCCCCCTGCTTAGTGTGTGTAGCTGTATTTATGCAGCTATATTATTTACTTATGGGTATTCACATTTATACATATATATGTATATACAAATACACACAAATGACCTCTTTCCACAGTGCATGTGTACTTCCCATAGCACACATTTCATGGCTGTATTTCTGCGGAGGGAATAAGAATCACCACTCACTTAAAAACCCTTTGTTTTGGCCTACAAGTCTCAGCTAATTCTACTTGGAGAAAAGACTTTGGTTTATTGGAAATATTTTTTTTATTATAAGGAGACTCCTTCTGCACAAAATGAACTTGTGAGCCCATTTTATACTTTTCTTACAACTTGTCCACATTGGCAATAATTTCTTTGAAAAGGATCATTCAAAGTATATAAACTTTGCAAATAAATATTGCAGCATTCAAAACTAGAAAATAATAAACAGATACATCAATGAACATGTACACCAACATCTTCTTATTCTGCTTTTTTAAGCTGGCACTATTTTATTCTAATGTAATATATACTCACATTTAACAGCTCATTAAAATAATATCAACAAATTTACAGCTCCAATTTATCAATTCCAATTTCTCTTTTTTTGCATATTTTTGTTATGAATAAAAATTCAAAAATAGAAAATATTTTACAGCTCATTCCAGGATAAAAAATTACAAGTTCTTAGTAGCAAAATTCATTTCCAGTTTTGATGCAGAGGAGAGAAGGTAATAGAAACCAATTGTTGGCAAAGGCAATGTCTAGGTAAATGGAGTCCACTCCTGCAGGAATTTGTTGAAGCCACTCCCTCTTTTGTTCTTAACAAATAAAAAATTTGAAATTGCTCATTGCTTTTTTCCCCATTTATTTATTTATTTCCAGCAACATATGACATACAAATATGCTTTCCCAGGATAAAGGGACCTCAGGAATCCTGTCATCCAACCTTTTGCTTATGCACGATCAGCTTCAAGATAAGTCTAGGTTGTTGAGTCTTGATCCAGTTGCATCTTGAAATTGCAGGGCAACGTGACACAATGCTTTGCTATCCTCATAAGCAAAAAAAACCCCACCATAAATTCTTCTTACATGCAGTTGGAAATAAATCTTTCAAAATGTTATGCACGTTTCAAAGTTCCAGAACTCATTGCTATTTTTCACCCATTGATCAGAAAAGCATTGTACATGCAAACTGCATCTACAGCAGAACGTTTCATGTGGGTAGATAAATTTTTTTATTGATTCATTTTAATTGTTCCTGTGTATCCAGAATTCTGTCCTTCACGCCTCCTTTTTGGAGAAGGAATATCTAAAAATTGCAGTAAAAATACTTTTCGGTTACTCAATATCAATAGAAACTGAAATATAAGATGAAGTAGATAATTCCTGAGGACGCCTTTTCTTGGAGAATGACTTAAAACCACATAGTGTCAGGATTATAAAGAGATTATTATTTGTTTTTGTTTCCTGAGTAGTGGATTGGAGCAACTGAAAGCTCCTCCAGCACTGAAACTACTAAACAAAGAGAGCAACCTGGGCAAGTTTCACCAGTGTTTCTTTCAAAGCATTGGCTGTTAGTAAGAAGAAACATTCAGAGGGTAGCCTTATTTTTGACATGAGCTGAACTGAAATTATTGAATTTTTCAGAGAAGCCAAGTAAAGGTGATTACTTATGAAATAGTAACGAAGGAGTACCAGGAATATTAAGAGTTGCAATAGGCTCCTGTCGTGGTTTGAGGCGTAAATCAATCTGCCTGCCCACTCACTCCTCCCAACCTTCCTTTCCCCCCCCACTTTAC
>JASSUY010015425.1:0-19431 GCA_032466535.1 Forpus xanthops
CTCTGCACTTGTTCCAACACTTCCATGTCCTTTTTATGTTGAGGACACCAGAACTGTACACAATACTCCAAATGAAGTCTCACGAGAGCAGAGTAGAGGGGCAGGATCACCTCCCGTTCGAGGTTTCATTCTACTTATTCAGTGAGGCATCAGAATTAGATATTTGACTTGTCATGGCCTATCAAAATGTGTCAGCCTAAACAATGAGCTGACCTAAATCAACACAGTTCCATATTACCCATGGACCATGGACTAAAAGTGACCTCAGCAAGGGAGAATTTGTCCCAGTGCTTTATCAGGTTTTTCAAAGTTGATTCTGAAAGAGTTCCTAGCTGAGAAATATTCATAGAAATTAGAAAATAACTTCAAACACAAAACGCATCTTATAGAACAGAAATCTCTGCATTCACTCAGTGAACACAATGTAGAATTCCTCGTTTCTGAGGGAAACTTGATTTAACCAGAAGTGCCTATTGCAGTGCAGTCTCTAAGGTGAGCAACCCAGTCAATACCTGATCATCAAGGCATTTTTCTACATGCTGGGAGGTGTGGATTCAGTTTCAAATACATTGAAGAGTACTCGTGGGGCTGACAGTGTTCCTTTTGCCTATAAAGCGATCTGGGTGTCTCACTGCCTCAGCAGCATCTCCCTGTGATACAGTCAGCTGGAGCAGGCAGTAGCTGGACAGGTTCCCACCTTGTGCCTGAATAACCTGTGGGTTGGTTTCAGTGTGGTGGATTAAATGGCTAGGGGTGTTATGATTGATTTACAGCAAATATCATAGATTTTGGGGAAAGGAACGCATATTCTTTCAGTTGGATGCCGGGACATTTTACAAAAAAATCAGGATTATCTCTAATTTTGTCAGGACATTTGGCAACTGTGGTAGCAGCTGGCTGATGGCTTTGGCCCCTAATGGACTATTTAGAAGTATTGAGCTCCTACCAAAACAATCTAGGTCATGTGGTTTTGACACTGACTTCCTCTTTACACCCTGCCCTTCAAGATTGTTGTAATTTCGAGATTATTGTTATTCCAAAAATCTAAGGCTGCTTTTCTTAAAATGAGCTATTATTTACTTCATTTGGTTCAGAGTAATTTCACCAAGGTAACAGAACTAAGAGAATATAAATAAGCTTCTTATTTCCAAACTAACATCTTTTTCCTATGACTTTCTCTTATTCACTGAAGTGAACCAATGACTTTTGACTTCCACAGCCACAGATTTTCCATTTTGAACCCAACTGCACGTATCATATCTATTTAAACATGAAGCACACATGTATCTGAAACCAATGGCACCTTTTGCTTATTGTGAGTTCTAGTGTGCAGATTGAAAATGAAAGAATGATCTCAAGCTTCAAAAATCCAGCTGTTGAAAAAACAACTTTTTTCATGGAGGACTATCTGGTCTCTCAAGAAATAAGTGCTATATCTCTTTATTCTACTTTTGTGTTCACGTCTAGCGCTCGTGCCATTTATAAGGTGAACTCTCTATTTCTGTACATGCCTAGGCTTCTTTATTCTTTTTTTCTGATGTCTTATTACAAGATGTCAGTTAAAATTCTGTTAAAAAACAGAAACTCATTCCATATATGACCTTTCTTTTTATTCAATAACAAAGACACCTGCTGCTTGACCTTGTCATCTAGACATTTGTAGCTGTCAGCTTGGGATTCCAAAAAGGTTTTCATTTTCTTTGAAATACTGCCCTTTTCACTTTTGCAGTGAACCAATGCCTCGAGAGGCCAACATGGGCTATGGACACCTTCACAATCACCACGGATCAAAATTGTAAATGTTTTTTGTACATCAAATATTGAATTAAATACTGCAGTGTGGACTTGTACCTCCTTAGGAGAAACTTCACTGATCTTTCAAAAAATGAAGAGACAAATTCCCTTCTTGGGTAAATCAGGAGACCTGTCAGCTCAACAGGAGTTACTAAATGGAAATTTCAGGTCTGCATGATGAAAGAGGTCAGACTAGGATCATTCAATAGGCTTTTTTTTAACTTAAAACTGATCCATTTCAGCGGCATCACCTGAAGTTACATCAGTTGAGGTTCTGACCCATTTCTTTCTTTCTTTCTTTTATTTCTAGGGCAAGGATGTTTTCTATGCCTGTAACTCCATTTAGTAACCTCAAATTTTTATTTCTTGGAGGAAAACGGAAATTTGTCCATAGTCAGATACACTATGTTTAATTATTCCTCGAAGTTCAGTGGGGAAAATCATAAAATCATGGAATCAGAGAATGGTTTGGGTTGGAAGTTACCTTAATGCTCATCTAGTTCCAACCCCCTGCCACAGCCAGGAACACCTTTCACTGAACCAGGTTGCTCCAAGGCCCATCCAACCTGGCCTTGAACACTTCCTGGGATGGAGTAGCCACAGCTTCTCTGGGCAGCCTGTTCCGATGCCTCTCCAACCTCATAAGAAAGAATGTTCTCCTAATATCTAAACTAAATCTCTCCTCTTTCAGTTTAAAAACATTCCTTCTTGTCCAATCACTACACACCCTTGTAAAAAGCTCGTGTCCGGATTTCTCACAGTCCCCCTTTAGATACTGGGAGCTGCTCTAAGGTCTCCCCAGAGCCTTCTCTTTCCAGGCTGAGCAACCCCAATTGTCTCACTTCCATAGGAGAGGTGTTCCAGCCTTCTAATCGTCTTCGTGGTCTCCTCTGGAGGACTCGGTCCAACAGGTTCCTGTTCTTATGGTGCAGGCCCCAAAGCTGAACACAGTACTCCAGGTGGAGCATGGATTTATTTTTGACATGCTTATATATTTCAAATGCACTAAGAATTCTGAATCAAGCAATGGCTTGATTCACTAACACAGTGATTACCAAAACATCTAAAAATCAATTCTTCACTCTGCAGATCTCTGGATGCAAACACATGCATAAGAAAACAAAAATAATCAAATGAAATTACAGTCAACATTTAAAAATACAAGTCAAGATTTTAAAAGAGTTAATGTTACAGCTGTCCCTTAAGCTAATAGCCCAAATTTTGTAAAGAAATTCAACTAAGCACACATATTAAGTTTTTTTTTTTTTTTTCCTTCACTGTAAAGTAAAATTAAAGCTGTTTTGATATGTAGATAAAGTCTGATTCACCATGTTGGTTTCGCTTTTGTTTTCCTTTATCAGAGTAAAATAATTCATCAAGCCTAAAGAGGAGATGAGACGTCTCTGGAAGGAGAAGACAATTGCATAAAGCAAAGAGCAGAGAATGGGAGTGCAGACAAGATACAATGCACCGATCAACTTCCCCTTGTTTTGCCCTTCTCCCCTTATGACAGCATCAAATACCTTTATGGAAAACTGGTCAGAGGTAATCTAAATACCCTCATCATCACCAAGGAATTATGAAATTAAATCCTAGTATATAAGGTAAGCATAAAATGGCTATTAAATTTTTACTGCTTAAGTACTGACTAGGGGGCTGTGATTTAGATAGTTTGCAATTTCAGAATGAAAGTAAATAACTTAGATATTATGTTACAGTCTCTGGAGAACATTATCTACTTTTTAAGGAGAAAGAGAAAAAAAGTTTGAGCATATTAATGAGCAGGTGTAAAGATTTGTGTCTTCACTAAAAGAAACAGTAAATATTGCCACTAGCAGATAAATCTCTTTTTTGTCTAGAAGCATTAAGAATGAGACATATGCATCCATTATATCTAAATTTTTAGTAACTCTTGGTATATTTCACCTTTACGTATGCTTTGTCTTCTTCATACTGTAGGGTAAACTTCACTGTATGTTTTTTAGCTAGTTGCCACCTGTTGAACACTAATATACAGCATTTATTTGGACTATATTGTAAAAAAACCTGCAGTTCAGCTCACAGATAAGTTAGAATTATGTTAAACAAAGAATTTGTGCTTCCCTGGTTGCTTTTGCATCAGTAATTCAACAGCAATTTGCTCTTTTCTTAACTAAACAGAATTCTTGTCACCGGGTGCAATCTTTCATGTTTCTGCTCATAAATAATAAGTTTCTTCACTGTAATATAGATATGTATATATGCACACACACACACATATATATATATATGACCAGTTAAAAAGCTGACTCTTATTTTAAAGTACATTTTGGAATTAATTTAGCACCAAAACCATTATCCAGTATGAATAAACACTCTGAACATATATTGCTGTTCAGACTTCAGTTTTCTCATTAGAATGCATGGGGTTTCTTTTCAGGAGAAAACCAGAAAACTAAATGCTTGTTTCATAAATCTCAACACTGTAGATGTAAACTTTTCCTTAAATCACCTGAAGTGTAGGATGCCATTTCTTACTCCCAGACTTCATTTTAATTCTTTGTGACGAGTATTTCAGCTTTGTGAGTTAACCTTAAGCAACTATACAATAACTAAATTTTCACTGGTGATCAACCACGTTGATTGTTCAGTTGCAACAACTGCAATTGCTCAGAAGAGGGATGCTTATACCATAATTTTCAAATCTTTTGTCTTCGTTCACTTCCTACTCTTTTCTTAAGAAATATATCCCCTCTGGCCTAAAACCTGTTCTTCATGTCCTCTCATTTGATTATTGCAGGTGCCCTGAAAAGAAATTAGTTTAAGAAGTTAAAAAAGCTCAAAACAAAACCAAAGCAGCTCCAAAATCACTGATAGAATAATCAAGCATCTCTTGCTATTTTACCTCAGAGGTCCTTTTTAATTTTTAATAAGCTTACTGCTGTTCCTGGCCTTTTGGACTACAGCGTCATTAGAAAAGAAAAATGTCACTTGGTTTTAAAAGAATATAAAGGAATAAGCAAACAAAGAAATAAAATGGTCTTTGATGAAATAACCATAAGGTATAAAGATAGAAAATAATTTGTAAAAACATTTTTTTTGTTCCTTAAAGAACCGGAGTGGAAATTTTCTCTGCGTGTGCTGCACACTGAATTCTGAATGTACATATATGCACATTTTTCATGTACAACTCTTCATTTGCCAACTTGTCTCTGTGTTACAATACTAAGATATGATTTAATTCTAGATAAGTAGCACCAAAAAATCTCTAGTTTTAGTTACAACCTAACTGCAAACTTCTGTCATAAATAATGACCATAATCTAGGGCTTCTCATGAATGAGCAGTTTTGCTATTAATATTATCATGATTCATTTACAGATGGTTATTTGCATCTCTGATGACTCACTATAAAACAAAACCAGCAGACACAAGTTTGTAGTTTCAAAGATAGTTAATACCAAAATATGGGTACATAATTCTGCATATGAGACAAGAAGAAAACTTTTTAGGAACCCAGAAAGGAGGACATTTATTTTTTTCTAGTAGAATTAGTGTTTATGCATCCCTATTGTGAGCAAATATCTGACCATGGTGTGCCAACGAAGAGCAAAGACCTGTTATTTATCCCTGAACGCTTACAGTCCATGGACAGCCCCCACAGCCTTCACCAGCTTCCCTGTGATAGGGAAAATCTCCTGAGATGTGGATAGCTTGATATAAAATGGAAATATATTGACATCTTTTTTTAATTCTAAGAGATATAAACATGCTGAGAACCATTATTTTAATAATTCTTAGCATAATTTAAGTACAGGAATTGGACAACCTTTTATCTTGTTAATGTTATTCTCTTTCTTTTGAATACTCTGATTTAGCTAATATACCTTGCTGCCAGGAGCACTGAGGGTCTCAACCTAAAGGATATTTAGACATGAGATACAACTTCAGGTAGGAAATTCAGCTTTTGCACTGAAATAACCTTACCTCTCAGTTTTCTCACCCATCGTCCGTCTTCAAGCGAGTAAGGTTCTGGGTTTCACTGTGCGAGGGTGATATGTGAAACTGGTAGGTAAAACTCCTAGCTCAGTGCAGCCTTTGTCTAGATGGGATCAAAATTATCTGTCATCACTCCACTTACTGTGACTAAGACATGCAGTGAAAACTGTGTGCCTGCAAATACAGATGCCAGTGCTTTCACAGTGGTCTTGACATTATAGCAACAGCAACATTTCAAGGCAGGCATATCTAGAACTTCAAGGCATCTTGAACTGCAAGAGAACTGCAAATTATCTATACTTGAGAGTAATTTAATTTTAAATCCTATTTAATTTCTTGTATTATTTCCCCTTGGTCTGTGTCCAAAAAACTGAACTGCATCTGAGAGTACACTGTATGTGGCAGGTTAGTAATGAACTTTGCTACACCTAATAGATTTGTGAAGGGCTCTGGGTTTGACAGACCAAGTACCAGCACTGGTACTTGGTACGATATCACTGGAAGCCTTGAACTCAGGCATCAAGATTGTGTCATTTATCTGGGTTGATGTGTGGGTTTGGTACCCACAACAGTTATTTCCTCACAACTGGTATCTTCTAGTGATCTCTAAATGCTATTTCACTTATGATCACTGATATTTCCTCATCTGCAAAGCCTCCTGGGTTTATGTACCAGTTTTCTTTCGCTGTTGTTGAAATATATTTTGCTCCCACTTCCCTCAGACTGACTACGTAAAGAGGCACATCTGCTTTCGTTTATTATGACATTCATGTCAGCTGTGTTTTGCTGTACCTTGGATACCTCCCCAGCCTTTGCATTCACAAAGAGGAGTCAAACAGAACCCGATATGCATTGAGCCAACAATCTCCATGCCTTGAGAACTCAGCCGGCAGTTCAGCCAGAGAACATGGAGCACTGTATGATCCTGAGTGGTGTCACCCATTCCTTCTACAGGACAGAAGAAACTGCCAGGACAATGAGTTAAGTGTTTTAGCAGACAGAAAAATATTCAAAGTAATTTTCTTGACTGACTTTTCCCAGTTCCTGTTATGAAGAGTGAAAAGATAAATTCCTATTAAAATGATCCAAGCCCTTTCAGTGACATCTGCTCAGCACCTGCCCAAAGCAGGAATGTTATTAACTGTACACTGGGGTAGGTTCCTGGCTCACAGGAAACAAACATCAGTGCTACATTAGCTGGGGTCATACTAATCTGCTGAAGTTGTTCACCACACAGTGATCTTCCAAATTACCCAGGCAGCAGGTAAAAGATATCCTACACCATGATACTTTTACCTGTCTCTGCTACTAGGCACCACAAGCTTGCAGGATCAAGCCTGCTTTGCACATAGGTGGTCTCTACAGAGAAAATGGTGGCAGTGACTCACTACATGCTGCCCTTGGTGCAGACTGTGTCATGGTCAAACATGAACCCAGGTGAGAGGTGTTTTCCAGCAGAAAGAGGAGGGGAGAGCTATAAGCGACTCATAGTGCTGGACTCCTTCCCTATTATACCATACTGGTGGCTCCTACTATCTCAGCATGGCGCCCAAGCCCTGAAGCATAAGAAGCAAGTTGTGTCCCTGTTACAGAGTACTCATCAAAATCTGCTTCTTCCAGGTAAATGGGGACAAGACTTGGTTGGCTTTTAGGAAGGTCATGTCCCATGCACTTGTCTTTGCTGCAGAAAAAGGAGAGGTACTGTCCACCCTACTGACCCTCCAGCAGAGAGGGACAATGTCATCTTTCAAGCGTATGCTTGTGCAATGCTGCTAAGCCAAGGCATGTCTGGTGTTCAAATGGCTTATATGCAGAAGTTTAAAAAAAACTGATGTCAAACAATCAAAAGAAAAATTCATCTGATCATTTTTTATATTGCAAGTGTATTTTATATGAATTTTAAATTGACCACTAACTGCTTAGTCAAGGTTAGCAGCCTTTTACAGGTGTGAGCATGTTAAAATTGTACCAGGATATAAATTATGGAAAACCTTAAGCTCTGGTTACAGCTGTAACCAGGTGGACCTGTAGCAGTATAAAAACCTGCAATCTCATTTCACATTACCTGTTTATAGGAACTATGTATGCATAGGATGAGAAAGTTCGGGCTGTTCAGCCTGGAGAAGGCTGCATGGAGACCTCAGAGCAGCCTTCCAATATCTGAATGGGGCCTGCAGGGAAGCTGGGGAGGGACTCTTCATGAGGGACTGTAGTGAGATGACAAGGGATAACAGGTTCAAACTCAAACAGGGGAAGTTTAGATTGGATCTGAGGAAGAAATTCTTTACTGTAAGGGTGGTGAGGCACTGGAATGGGTTGCCCAGGGAAGTTGTGAATGCTCCATCGTCAGCATTGTTCAAGGCTGGGTTGGACATAGCCTTGGGTGGCATGGTTTAGTATGAAGTGTCCCTGCCCATGGCAAGAGGGTTGGAACTAGATGATCTTGAGGTCCTTTCTAACCCTAACTATTCTATGATTCTATGATTCTATCATTTGAACAGATGGCTGCTGAACCTGTCTTAAGGTGGAAGTGTCTTTTTCCAGCCATTGCTCACAATGTGGCCAGGTAATTGTTCAGGTTATGTGTGTGCCTGCAAAACCTACACCATGTTATTTAGTTCTGCCAACAGAAAGAAATTGTGGAGTTCACACCAGAGATCTGATGAACTAATATGAAAACTTCACATAAGCCTACAATAATTTGAATTTCAGGTAGTTTAAATTTCATTCTTATTGTAAAAGGAAAACAAAATTATCTCCTAATATTTAGTCAATATTCTGATAAATGTCTTTCTACCAAAACAGTTGGAACTTTTTGTGGCTACAGTTGGAAATGGTGCTGTGTTTTTAATATCAATGATTTCAACATCACACAATACCATGTCACCTAACCTCCTATTCATAACACCTTCCCCTCTTTATGTTTTATCAGCCACACAAAGAACCACACAGGTAACCCTGTGGTCTCCAGTGTACAGAAATCAGCAGAAAGGACATTGTAAGGCACAAACATAAAACGCATGCTGACATACTCCAGAGATGCAATGGTTCAGAGCTGGGCAGCAGCACCAAATGAGATTAGGTGGTTTCAAACAAAGTCCAAGGAGTTGAGCAAATTTGGCTGTAGAGAGGAGAGGGGAAAAGAGCATCACCCACCAAAAACCCCAAACAACTAAGCTGCTGCACATGATGCTTCAGCTCCAGACAATGACTGTAATTATAATAACGAATAAGCCATAGGTAAATGCCTAATATCTTCCCAAGTGCTTATAAACCATCCTATGCCAAGGGTTTCTCATTATAAGCAAAAAGTATAGGTACAAGTAATAAAGATGATTTTTTTCAGAAGGAATGCTATTTCCTGTTGGGTACTTAGAAATCTCCACAACATTAATCCCAGTTTATTGACAGGGTCCGCTCTACATTAAAATCAGCAGCTTGGCAATTAGGTAACAAATGCTGTGTTGGCTTGCAAAGAAAATGTGATTTGTGAAGCTCTCCAGGTTTCAGTCCAGGAGTTTTGTTCTAAATGTGCTGCCTCCAACACTTTAAATCCTCACATGAAAACAAACTGCTCCTCTAATGTGACATGTCATTTTGCATAGTGTTCTGTTGGGTTCATTGCTCTTATTATTGTCTTTCTAGGAATAACACCAGTGTCTGCTTGAGATTTGAAAGATTAGCATTAATAGGATAGAAAAGAAGAGGGCAGCTGTTTCATGATGGCATTTAGATAGATGATCTGTCTGCTGCCTAATCCATGTATAGTCTACACATCCAGTCAGCATAAGGCAACCTGGTAAAGAAGTTTATGTGAGAAAACCCCTCCAAATTTAGGTGTGTCTATTATGCTCCCTCTCCAACGTACTTGTGTAATTTCACTAGCCATACTGACGTCTTGCTTTAGCCTCTTTTTTTTAGCTATAGGGTGAAGTTTGGCTCTAAAATTGCAGCATCTACATTTAGATTAAATAAATTCTGTAATAGAAAATTCTCAGGCTTGTAAGGCAGTAAAAAGGCCTTTCTGGTTAAACATTCACACTTTGGGGATACTTATTTCTAATGACTCACAGGAGCTTGTGAGATTCTTTTGTTGTGATAGGCATAGTCACAATAACTGTGATACCAAATTGTGATAGCTGTGAGAGGCTCCCGAGGGAGCCAACAACTCAAGTACAATTTAATTTTAGTTGGGTCTGCAAATCTCTGGAGCCCTCTGTAATCTCAGTCTATCTGTTATGAATTTATCATGAAGTCTGCTGTCTCTCACTTATCACAATTACTGGCTGTGATCAAGTTCTCTGAACAAAAAGCATCTCATGATTGAGTAATGCTCAGATTTTGTGGTGGTTGTGGGTGTTTGGTGGTTTGTTTTATTTTGTTTTGTTTTCTAAGAAATCCACTTCAATAGCAAAATTTTAAGCAACTGTAGAGGAAAAATTGTAACCAGGTTTGAAGTCAAACAGCATAAACAAGATTATTTAGGGCAAAGTAAAGGTCAGCAAAGAAACGAAACGATAGGAGTTTTCACTCAAGTGGAAAACTCTTAATTATACAGCAGATTTCCAAGAAAGGAGGCTGGAAGCTGTTGCAATTTATCTGCATTCAGTGCTCCACATCCTGTACCAGCCTGACATTGCCACGCTTTATACCATTTCAGAGTATAGAATTTCACCTGCAGAGAAAGCATGTAACCTGAATTGACTAAAGTGTGGGGCTGCACACAGAGATCGCTCATTCATCTTTAACTCCTTCCAGCCTTTTTGTGAGAATAGCAGGACTTCAAAACCTTCTGTACCTCTCTTAAAATCCCAAGCTCTCTTCCTCTTTACTACTTAATCAAGGGGAAAGAATATACTGATGAATAAGAGTCGTGAGCCTAATGAGTGAGAATTGCGTTTTCTTTTTTGCAATGATTCATTTACTTGCAGCATGTTACTCAGCTACTGCATGTCTTTTTACACAAGGCTGCTGGCATGGAAAAGCCCTGGCAAACAAAGCAAACAAAACCAGGCTTCATGCTGTGTGGAAAGCAGCTTGTTTATGCTGGTATGCTTAGGAGATATTTTCTTTAAAGCATAGTGTTGGTTTAAAATTCCGTGTATTATGACATTTGCCTCTTGTTCCTTGTGACTTTGTTAAATTTTAAGAAGTGCTTGAATAATGCATGATATCATATGAAGTACAGAGCAAATTTGTTAATCAATGAGTATGAAATTAGAGATGAAAACAAGATAAAGCCACTGTTTCAGTCATGTAGTCCATCTCCCTTTCAGGAGGTGGCAGGTTTTTTTCCCCTGTAATCATCAGCACTTTGTCCCATTTGTTTTTCAGTGTAATCAGAACAGGAAATTTCATCATTGCATTTCTGAGAATGAAATGAAATTTATTCTTTGTACAAAACTGCTTTCTGTACAATATTTAAATCAGATCTCTTTTGGATATGCCTCCACAAATGACATTTTGTACAGCTTATTCTATAGAAATGTGTCCACTCTTCGGCATTAAATCTCTTCAAATGTAATCTGAATCTGCTATTTATGGTTCAGAAATCTGTGGGAGCTTTGCTTCTACCCAGTGAGATATGCTAAATAATTAAAACTTAAAATGGTTTTCAGAGAAGCGCTTTGAATCACATCTGTTGTTTCTTGTAGCAATTTTCCTTCACAGATGTTACTTTTTTCCTTATTTCTTTTAGGGTGCAAATGAATTAATCTTATTCCAGCTAAGTTAATAAAGCAAATCTTCATTATAAGCTTGTCAAGTCACAAAAGGATAACTGTTACAAGATACAGGAAGTGACAGATGCTCTACGCCCAACTTCCAGCTAAAGTCTGGCCCTCCTCACTGCAGTGTCCCACTTCCCCTGGAAGTCCCACTCTTCCCAGGACATGTCCCATTTGCCACCCCTCTTTCCATTTGGCTTGTCATTTTGCAAAATATTATACCCTACGTGTTAGAACACTCCTCTTTAATTGGGTGGCAGGACAAGCTGCCCCTTCCAGTTTACCTGCATGTACATCAGAATAGTAATCTCCTGATCACATGCATGTTCAAGCCACCATTTTTTACACCTTCTTCCTCCACATGTTTTTGTACTGGTCTGTGATTGGCTGCCATATTTTTAAACCATCATTAAATCATAGAATGTTTTGGGTTGGAAGGGACCTTCAAGTTCATCTGGTTCCAGCCCTCTATCATGGCAAGGGACATCTTCCACTAGACCAGGTTGCTCATGATCTCAGAGTACCTTCTGACTGCCAGCTTCCTTTGGATTAGGAAGTGTTCATAGTATATACATATATACTTTTACTTGCATTTATAAACAGACAGACAAGACTATCTGCGAATGTGTCTTCCGGGTGACCAGTTTCTAGTGACTTTCCCTGCGGTTTAGCTGGAGGGAGCTCTGGTGAATGTGCTCTTTTTCACATGGGCATCCTTTTGGAAAACCTGTTTCCCTAGCAGACACACCACCTGTAAGTACCTCAGTGAGGAAGAGCAGGTGTCTAATTAAAGCCTTATTTACTGCTGGGGCCAGGCACCAAAACTCTTTATGAAAGAAATTGACAGTTTTACTTGATGTAGGCTGGCTCTTTGCAGCTGGCACAGAACAGCAGAAGTTCATGCTGCATTGATTTTTTTCCTGTTCTCTTGCTTACATGCCATCCATCTTTTACCCAGATCTTGGGTATTTGCCAGGAGTGGATATTAGAGAGACCTTCAGGCTCTGGTGGTGAAAGTTTCTGGAATTTTTGCCAGACCTCAGCATTCATTTCTGTTATTCTCTCTGGATAGTTTTATTCTGTGCTGCTGTAGCAAGCACAAGAGGGGTTGGGTTGCATAAACCTACAGCATAGTGCAAACATGTTTTAGTGGTGAGCATGAGGGAAGTACTGAAATAAAACCCATTTTCTGCTTCACTTTAAAGGCAATCTTCCCCTGTCCTCTGTTAACCTCATCCACGCTCTGCTAAAACTTTCCCGTATCAAGGAGTGCGTCATCACAGTTTATTGGAAGTGTCTACCACACTGCAAATTTGAATCTTATCTGGGGTCTTCGGATTCTACTGAAGTGACTTTATATTATTTGTAGATCCTTATCTCAGGAGATAAAACAGCTCAATAAACCAAACAAGAAATATCCCTCATAACACTAGTATGCAACTCTATGTCAGATGAGGACAGCGAAGCTACCAAGTGTAATGCAATTCTACCACAAAAGAAAAGTCATCCTGTATTTTAACTCCGCAGGTTTAAGTTCTGTTCAGTCCTACAGTTGTCAGCTGGTGGAAGCTGGAGGAGGGAAGGTTTAATATTCTTTGAGAGGCATTGAAATGTATGGATTAAATTGGCATAGAAGAATCTGACAAGAACTTTTGGACTTTATTTCCATTTCCCCCACATGAGTGAGATTAAAAATATGCTTGATTCAGGGAGTTTAAGTAAAAGGGTAAAAGTAATTATTAAAACAAAAACTATCATTGGTTCCAGCAGAACAGAGCATCTGCTCAAGATGTACATAGAATTGAGATTAGGAGATGATGACAAAATCTGAAGAACAAATTAGCAAAGCAAGTGAGAAAATACAAAGTACTTTAAGGCTATGAAGACATTAAGTGAGTGAATCATTACAAGCTAAGTCTGTTACAGAGATCAGGAGAGGACGTGCTGGAATGAAAAGGGAAAATGTCTCTCCTTACCTCATTCACAGACATTTTAAATATGAAGTGGTGAAGCTAAGTGGCATAATTAAACTCATACAAAGTAATTGAACAAGGCAGCACTAATCCACTGGTTTTGTAGGAAGCACAGACCAGTTACTATGCTATTACCAATAACACTCATGACTAATATCATCTCATGGAAAAAGGGTCCCAGGGGCTGAGGTCCTTTTTATCCTTGCAGCCTAGCTGCAGTGCAAGGATTACTGTCAGAAGACAAATATGCTCTTTGAGTTAGGCAGAATAGGGAGCGACTTGATACTGGCTTATATTTGAAGAGTGGTTTCATGAAAATCCTTATTTCAGAAAGATTAACATCTTTGTCTCAGATATTTCCATATCCACCATTTTCTCCTTCAAGTACTTTTTCTCCTCTACAAGGTCTCACTATAATCATGTAAAGCTGTAGAAAATGCTTAGTACAAAATCCTAGATGGCATACACTCCACAGAGCTATTCTCCTTTTTGACTTATTTATGAACTGCAGCAATTTTCCCTATTTCTTCTTGCCTCCTTCTCTTTCCCTGAGAAGCCACTTAAACAATAATCCTATTCTTACCCTCTTCCTTTACAAAGGAAGAATATTTTCTTTTACTTACTGTCCAGGTAAAGAAAACAAAATACAACATGAGTGAAATGTAACAAAGACATGACAGCTTGTCTTGCAGTGCCGCATTTCTGCCATTATGAGAGGCTCATGGTAATGAGTGTACTCAGGTGAGATTGTATTAGTCAAAACAACATGTCCATTAATTAAAAAACTTGTTAAAACCTGTGGTTATGCACACTGTGGAAACCAGAACAGTGAAATATGCCTTTAGGCTGCTTTTTGCCAACTGCCTTAATCTGTGCTTCTCAGGCAAGGAAAAGGAGCAGATCATGGAGTAAGTTTTTCTTCCAGCTTGCCCTCTCATGCCATTTTTCCTCCCTTCTGCATGGGCAAAAGAATGTTTGCATGAGCAGGATGTGTAAGAGATTCTTTTGTGGGACTTGAACATGTCTAACAACTGTGACAAATGTTTGCATGGCACATCTCTTGGGCAGCTGCATTCTGCAGGTCTAGGACTTTGCAAGGCACCTGCAGGGTCAATGACAGAAACATCTAGGACAGAGGAATCAACTTCAGTAGAAACCGAAGAAAACTTAAAATATTTGTATAATTTTACCTGATTCTACTGTCTCTGTAGGTTTAGGTGTGCTTGTTTCTTTATTTGTTTATTTAAATTGTAAATATCCCGAGTTTTGTTGGGAAGGTGAAAACATTACTGAAGATAATAACTGCAACACCCATTGTGTAGTTAAGGATATGTCACTTTCTAAAAGAAGTTCTGTACACCTGCATTAGATTGCAAAACAGGTACCTCATAGAATTAGGTTAGTCCTTATGTGTTTATTAAGATAAGCTTGTTGCTAAAAATTGCCTCCCGGTGAATAATAATGCAGTACTATGAAATAAATAGAGAAGCTATTGAAATGTTTGATTTCCAAGGTGACTATGGCATAAGATACCAGCTATTTTTGTAAAGTAAATTTAAACTTTTTTAACCTGCTGGAACTCACCGAAAATGTTGAAAGGAGTAGTGGATGGAGGAGAATGAATGAGCATAATTTGCTTAAAATTGCAAAGAAAAGATTCTGAGTGAAGATCTTCACAAGAGACTATTAAGAATCTCTGGTGGTCAGAGGTTACATTCTGCCATAGATTAAAAGTGGTTAAAAGATAGACTATGAAGGATAAATAAATAACCATTTTTTTCAGAAGAAGGAAAGGTTAATAGTGAATTGCCCCAGAGTTAAGAACCAGGAACTACCAGTCTGTTATGAAGTATGCATACAAATGACCTGGAGAAAGGATGAATTGGCACATTAGTTGCACAGGAATTGCACAATTATTTACTCAGAAGATGATGGGAGAAGCCTAGATGTTTTCAAGACAGGAAGCTCCTTAGATCAGAAAGGACTAATAGTTAAACCATTAAATTGTGAATCAGGAAGTACTGGTTCCAGTGTAGAACAAGACAAAAGTGAGTCAAAATATTTCAGTTAACATTGCCAATATGCTTTTTTTTTTCCTTTAACTTCACAAATCTGCTTTTTCTGAGAAAATTTATTTGGAGGTATGATTTAGTTTTAGAATTTATTTTCTGGTGTGATTCAGAGACTTATGCAGGCAAGCAAACAGCCTGGTGATAAAAGTGCCTACCTAGTTTGTAGGCATTCGGTCCCTTTGCTTTGTCATATGATTCCATGAGAAGATGAACAAGCCATCAGATGGCTTTTTTTCTCATTGTTAATATTTTGTGTTGTGTGTATAATGTTGACTACAGTCTGTTGTTTTTTTTATTTTTTTTTTTAAAGAAACTTTTCACAGTCTTGGTTTCATTATAGTATAGAATTTCATTTTTGAAAATTTGGAAAATCTCAATTTACAGAATAGCAAATGTATTTTTTGATGGTTAAATTCCAGCATTGTGTTTATGCCTGAGTCCCAGGTGGCTAAAATCCCACATTCGTCTTTCCTCACCTTCTCTCAAGAAATATTCATTTTTACAGCATGAGTTTCTGAGAAGGCTTTTAGCATGACTAGAAGATGTTTGTACTGTTGCAAAACACAGATTTGAAGTTTAGCCTTCATCTGGATCATTCTCCGATCTAATTCATTATGTGGCTACATAAATGCATGCTCTCTCTAAAAAGAGAGGGGGGCTGGCTTTTTTTCCTCTTAAAACCTGCTGTGAATTCTGCTGAATTGGAACATAATGAACCCAAAGACTTAGGTCAGAAGAACTTGGCTTGACTAGATCAGAAAAATAGCTGAGGAGGGATATGACTGCTGTTGCACAAGAAAGGCAAATGCCAGGAAGGGGAAGGCCTAATAAGACTACTGCTACAAGTAAGAATTGTCATGAGAACTAGTCATGTCTGACAAAATTTAGATTAATAATTAGATGACAGTTTCTGTATGGAGTTCAGGACTAGAGTTTTGGGATGCATAACAGAACATTATATTTACTCCATAGTTTGTACAGATGCCCTGAATCTTGCCTATTCTGTTCATATTACTATGCTTGTATTGCATGTTGGGTCAGATAGTATCCTCTAGAAGAAAGGGGCACAAAATATATTCCCTGTGAGCACTTGAACACCTTCAGGTTTGGAAACTGTCCTGGAGACTGATTTAGGAAAAGAACAGTGTCAGAGGAGTTCTATATGTGTGTGTATGCGTGCACCTATGTGTCTATATGCCTGTCTAATCTGTACTGAGCACTTTCATTTGCCTTACCCACACTATCTATATTTTTCTAGTTAAAGAGGAGCATCTCGCATTGCATTCACCTTAAGATGAAGGCATACAGTTCTTCCATGCTTTGGATTTTTTGGGATCTGGCCATGCCTCCGCACTTGATTACTGCGTGTTGTTCACAGGCTGTGTGCAACCTGGCTTCCATACAGAAAGTCTTTCACTGTGCTTATTTTGTGTGGGACAGGATAATCATTCCTCACTAACTTGCTGTGCCAGTTCTTATACTTTTCTGTTTTGGATCAGCAATTTTATGACATTAGGTCTTCACAATGAATCATCTTTTACAATATGTTTTATTGCCTGCATCAAAAGAGGTCAGTAAAGGTTTTGCAATGCCACGATAATTAAAATGATTGAAATGTTGCAAAGCAGTCTAAGTTTCTATTACTATGCTGCCAAAGTCAGAAAGGTAAATAGCTAAAACGGGAGGACATAAAATAAACAAAAGAGGGGAGTGAGTGAGAGAGCGGCTGCATGAGTTTGAGAGCCTCAAACCACGACAACATTAAATGTAATTGTGTAAATTAGTGGTATAAGATGTCCTTCACTTAACTCTTATAGATGTTGATCACAGCCTTCTCAAAATAAACTAGAAAGCTTGATATAAAATGCCTAAGGACTTAGATGAAAAATACAGCTCTTCCAAATAAATATGAAAAAGTTCAACACTTACAGTACGTGGTCCTCAGTTATGTCAAAGACCATAAATGTATTCTACTTCCCCATGTTCTTCAGTACAGCTACAAATAGATCATTGAAAAGCATACTAGTTTTGGTAGGAAGGCGTTTTATTTGGAAGTGATGGAAGAAATTCAGACAATGAAATTGTGTAAAGAAAGTGCAAATATGTGGAAAAGAGAAAAGTTTTCAACAAAACTGAGGTTTCCCAGATGTTTAGGAAATCACCTGTGGTTAGGTGTTACTCTTTCCTTGTTGACAACCCTACCTTCTGATTCTTTCAGACTAATCCACACAGTCCAGTATCAGTATAGCCTAAAAAGCAATGAGCATCCATTAGGCTTTAGCCATATGATGCTTCAAGTCTCTTTGAGAAAGAAATCAATGTGTCGTGAAGCAGTTCTGTTGGCAGGAAGTTAATGTCCAGTGCACCACAGACAAAATGCTTGACCAAAGAACTACTGACATTTCCAAACCTTGCTGAGAAGGTGGACACCCAGCCCTACAGAGGGAGTGTCTGGGAGAGAGGAAAGGAGCAGCGTCAATGTTTGAGGTATTAAGTAGGTTTTCTGCTTTGGATTGCAAATGTGCTTCTGGGACCCTCTTCTCGCATACTTGCTGCCCTTTCCTCTTCTGTGATTCCTATTAAAAGCCCACAGACTTTTTAGTAATTATTTTAGATATCTTGATACTATATGCACAGTTGAAAAGTGCTCTATACCTGTTCTCATGTCAGTAAACAACAGAGCTGGAGAGGGAACCA
This sequence comes from Forpus xanthops, assembly GCA_032466535.1. NCBI lineage: Eukaryota > Metazoa > Chordata > Aves > Psittaciformes > Psittacidae > Forpus > Forpus xanthops. The sequence goes on from JASSUY010015425.1 coordinate 18,240, forward strand.
ATCCTTAGAACAATTGCATTCCCTAGAATCATGGAAGAGTTAGGGTTGGAAAGGACCTTAAGATCATCTATTTCCAACCCCCCTGCCAGGGGCAAGGACACCTCACACTAAACCATGCCACCCAAGGCTCTCTCCAAACTGGCCTTGAACAACATCAGCGATGGAGCATTCACAACTTCTCTGCGCAACCCATTCCAGTGCCTCACCACACTTACAGTAAAGAACTTCTTCCTCAGATCCAATCTAAACTTCCCCTGTTTAAGTTTGAACCTGTTATCCCTTGTCCTCTCACTACAGCCCCTCATGAAGAGTCCCTCCCCAGCATCCTTATAAGCCCTCTTCAAATACTGGAATGCTGCTACGAGGTCTCCACGTATCCTTCTCTTCTCCAGGCTGAACAGCCCCAACTTTCTTGGCCTGTCTTCATAGGGGAGGTGCTCCAGTCCCTTGATCATCTTCGTGGCCCTCCTTTGGACTTGTTCCAACACTTCCATGTCCTTTTTATGTTGAGGACACCAGAACTACACACAATATTCCAAGTGAGCTCTCACAAGAGCAGAGTAGAGGGGCAGGATCACCTCCCTCGACCTGCTGGTCACACTCCTTTTGATGCAGCCCAGGATACAGTTGGCTTTCTGGGCTGCAAGCGCATGCTGCCTGCTCATGTTAATTTTTTCATCAACCGACACCCCCAAGTCCTTCCACACAGGGCTGCTCACAATCTCCTCTCTGCCCAACCTGTAGCTGTGCCTGGGTTTGCTCTGAACCAGGTGTAGGTCCTTGCAAGCACTTGGCATGGTTAAAATTCATGAGGTTGGCATCAGCCCACCTCCCAAGCCTGTCATGGTCCCTCTGGATGGCATTTCTTCCCTCCAACATATCAACCAAACTACACATCTTGGTGTTATCAGCAAACTTGCTGGAGGTGCACTCAATCCCACTGTCCATGTCACTGACAAAGATGTTGAACAAATCCGATCCCAACACCAATCCCTGAGGGACACCACTCGTTACTGATCTCCAGCTGGACATTAGAGCCGTTGACCACAACTCTTTGTGTGTGGCCATCCAGCCAGTTCCTTATCTACCGAGTGGTCCACCTGTCAAATAGATAGTTCTCCAATTTAGAGACAAGGATGTCATGTGAGACAGTGTCAAACGCTTTGCACAAGTCCAGGTAGATGACATCAAC
>JASSUY010015427.1:0-15279 GCA_032466535.1 Forpus xanthops
CTGAAAATCCATAACACAGTGCTACACCAGCTACTGCTTAAAGAAAAATGACTGCTGCTGCTGAACCCATGACAGTGACAAATAATTCATCAAGTTTAACAGAAGTTGAAGACATTGGTCATAGCAAGAAGTGATGCTGTAACCAGCTCTACTGTGGATTTGTATCAAGTTCAGTGACTCCTTCGTGGACCCAATGGTTTTGTTCAGTTCTCTATAGAGGGTATTCCTCTTTGTCACTTCAGAGTTAAAGTGCACACACTGTAAAGCAGTAACAAGCATGCTAAACAGATCTAATCACAAAATGGATCACAGTATTTACTGTGGCATCCTCCCAAGGCTCTTCCTGGGAGGCTGCAGGTTGTTCTGCAGTGTGTTACATGTGAATGAATCCCTGGAGCCAGTACAAAGCTCTAGTGGTTTTGAGTATAATGATTTACAGCATCAGTTTTGAATGCAACACTAGGTCCTAAATGCATTCACTGTTTACAGAAAAAGCTGGATTTTGGTAAAGATGCCTGAAAGAAGTCATAGTTTCCATAGGATTTTTTAAAAGTAACATTTCCAAAACAAGGAATGGATTATTTTCTGCTAGATTTCTCAGCTCTTACAGATCTTTTCTCTTCCCCTTCCTCTATTTCAGGTCCAAGCTGCTACCTGAAACACAGCCCAGCAGGTGATCAACTGAGGCAGTCCTGTATTTCTATACACACATGCATTGGATGGTACACTGGAGCAGGTTGCTCTGGCCTTGGTTACAAAAGGATATAAATGAACTGACCTTTTAATATTTATTTTACAGTTCTAAAGGGTGACTTTCTACTATATTAACTTCCCTTAAGAAAATAATAAGCAGCTCTTTGGTCCTAACTTTCTCAAAACTGGTTCAATGTTGACAGATGGATATATTAGATACTTTGGAGGCATATACTGTTCCAGCATAATCCAGGGTGTTTTAACTATTGCTGATAGTCATAAAGCTTATACAATAAATAACAAAAAGAACCAAAAAACTTGAAAATCATGGCTCACAACTCATTTTGGGGTTGGAACTGGATGATCTTAAGGTCCTTTCCAACACAAACCATTCTATAATTCCATGATTTTAGTAGGCAATGTGCCTCGAGCAGGATCCTGTCTGATAAAAGACAAGGCAAATGGTCAGGGCCACACCTGTTGTAACCCACTTTGTTATTGCATGATAAAAATGAAATAGGGGTAGTTCTCACAGTGCTGGACTCTGTTAGAGCCACCAGAAAATGTCCACAAAAGGAGAGAATGTTTTGAAGAATAAGAAGTTACCAAGAAAAAGCAGTATTATCCACTTAGGAATTGTCCAGCATAAGATGAACGTGAAATTACCAAAACATCAGAGCACCAATTCAGTACCACATAGGTTCAAAGCATCATTCAACTCCTTGGAATTGGTGTAAGAAAAATGAGCAAGACAGTACTTGATGGATTTAATTTTTACTCAGTTCTGTCACAGATGATGATGACCATAATCAAGCACTGCAAAGTCAGAGTTTCACAGACTTCAGCACTGATGTCTTTTAGCAGTTTCTCCTTGCAACTCTTCAGTTTAATATGGCAATATGAAAGCTATAAATGTTTTTCAAATGCTTTAGTAGGGTATTTCCCTTCCTTCTCAAGATTACTTGTCAAGTAGAGAAAATGATTGATTCTCATGAAGTTAAATAACAAAAAAAAAAAGAAATGAAAAGAAAAAGAAAAAGCAAGACATGGCTTTAGAAAGCTAATTTGAAGGATTTATCCTTTTTGACATACATTTTAAATACGTCCTCAATTAGAATAGCCCATTACACAGCAAGACATTCTCATTTTTGCCCTCAGTCATAATGAGCCACACTGGTCTCTGTCATGGGCCTCTGTGTACTCACTGCCTGTAATCGTGCTCACCAGCCTATTTCAGTCATATAATAGTCAAGTAAGAACATGTGCAGTCAGTAACACTTAAGAATAACAGGCTGGGTTCATCACTGAAGTCAGTGGGAGGGCATCTGCCCCATTAACTTGGAAATACTGAAATATCCTTATGGAATAACCACTTTGGTCCACCAGACTACCTGGGCTTGTGTTTTTTCCTCAAGCCCATACATAGTGCTCATTAGTAGCAGATGGAAATCTCAAATCAAGAAGAAAATATTCCCCTCCTGAGGATTGAATAGACATTTTTACTCAAAAGCCCAGCTCATTCCACTTCCCATATAAGCCACAAATTGCTGCCTCCTCCTGCATTATAATTTCCAGATAGGAAAATGGAGATTATCATTTGAGGCCCATGATTAAGATGGATTCATTGTGCTCACTGTAGCAGAGATCTCACTTCTCCAAAATTCAGTGTAGTTTACCCATAGCATCCCTTTATCATCTTGACTCTTAGTTCAAGAGCCTGCTGAGGCAATCTATCGCTATTCAGCAAAGCATTTATGCTTGTACCTTATAGCAACTGCATTTAAGCTAATTCTTGAGATAAAGATGTCTTTAAATGCTTTACTCAACAGAAAAGAAATCTAAACTGGGTCTAAAACAACCAATGGACTGGGATTTCACATGTAAAGTATTTTCAGCTGTTGCAAGTAAAGTTAGAGTAAGCATGTAAAGACTTCTTTTCAGTGTACGTTTTTCTAACTAGACTCTGAAAACATTACTTCTGAGAGGAGAAAGATGTTTTTTCCTTGGCTAAAAGTGTGGAAATTGCATTCATTTGATGTAAAACACCCTTCCTTGGTAAAACCATTTTTACAAGGTTTTTTACATTTAAGTTTACATGTAGGGATAGGCCAAGGGGAATGGCTTTGACCTGCCAGAAGGGAGACTGAGATATCTTAGGCAGAAGCTCTTCCCTGTGAGGGTGCTGAGGCGCTGGCACAGGGTGCCCAAAGAAGCTGTGGCTGCCCCATCCTTGGCAGTGTTCAAGGCCAGGTTGGACACAGGGGCTTGGAGCAACCTGCTCTAGCACAAGGTGTCCCTGCCCATGATAGGGGGTTGGAACTGGAGGAGTTTTAAGGTCCATTCCAGCCCAAACCAGTCTGGGATTCTATAATTTTCCCATTACGATATTTTTAGTTCCAGATTTTTTATTAAACATTTCAGTTTAAATATTAATTTCTGTTTAAACTGAATTGTAACCCCTAGGATGTTAGAGACAAGGTAAAGGGTTTGTTTCAGTGGTTTTTTTAAGGGATAGAGAAAGGCCTCAAGCTTAGTTTAGTTTTTAATTTTCCACAGAAATTTCTGTAATGATAAGAAATACATTCCTTCAGTCAGGAGGCCATCTGAGGACAAACTGATCCTCACCTAATTTAGAGGACGCCGTCATCCTCAGCTAATTTAGAGCAACGTAACATTTATAGCCTCCTATAGGAATTGATTTACATAACATAAATCCTTTGAGGCAAGTGTGCCGCCAATTCTTTGTGGGTATTTGTTTGCCTGTTTTACCAAAAATACCTTTTTTTAAATTATTTTTATGAGTCAGAAGGCTGCTTACTTTCAGCTAGTACTTGTTTTACATGATCACACATCCCTCCGCTTCTGAGTCTTCCTGGACTCAAAATGGTTATCTGTCCATAGAATGGTTTGGGGTGAAGGGACCTTACAGCTCATCCAGTTCCAACCCCTTACCACAGGCAGGGACACCTTCCACTAGAGCAGATTGTTCCAAGCCTCTGTGTCCAACCTGGCCTTGAACACTGCCAGGGATGGGGCAGCCACAGGTTCTCTGGGCACCCTGTGCCAGCGCCTCAGCGCCCTCACAGGAAAGAACTTCTTGCTAAGAGTTCATCTCAATCTCCCCTCTGGCAGGTTAAAGCCATTCCCCTTTGTCTGTCACTACCTGCCCTTGTAAAAAGTCCCTCTCCAGATTTCTTGTAGGCTCCCTTTAGGTACTGGAATATTGAGTACTTTCAAAGGCAATAAAATGACCCTAATTGCAAGGAGGACAGCAGTCAATCTGTTCTTCAGGAACCAGAGCAACAACAGTTGAAAGAAGATTTCTAGGCACCAAAAGCCTATCAGTCTTCTAGAAGTATGGGGCACTGGAAAATTACCTACTATTAAAGAAGATCTAGACTTAATAGTAACACACTATATTTTCTAATCTGAGAGATCCATTTTGGTCCAACATTACTTACAGAAAAGGCATGCACAAAGGCCCCAACATTCTGTAAATCATTTTACTATTCCTTTTAAAAATGTTAGTTCTTCCTTGCAATGTTCCTAATAAAATCCACAATCAAACACACCCAACATGTTCACAAGGATTAAACCTTTTGCTTTTCTACCCCTCCTACACAATGGCAGGAACATGTAACCTGCATAACTTCATTTCAGTCATTTTATACCATCCACGGGCTTGTCACTGAGCATTTTCAGAACCTAATTTTACATTGCTGACAATGCTGTTGTCCTGGAAATAAGATGGAGTGAACCAGTGGTGGAACACAAACACTGAGCCCAGTGGGCTTAGATCTGAGAAACTCCAGACTTTAGTGAATCACATTAGAAATATTGTACCTTGAGTTTCCTGCTTGATTATGAATGGAAAATGTGCTGCATTAATGTATATGAACTCCTGTTTGGTGTTATTGTTTGATTTATAACATATACAATCTGTTTAATGCCACTGCATAAATACATAATTGTGCTGCTCATTTTGTTCACTGAGAGGTTTGCCAAAGCTAAAGAACTTCCTGCTTGACTTCACAGGGAATGTGGTCTGAAAGCAGAAAGGAAGCATGAAGAGGAAAACAATGTAGTTTTACTCTAATGGTTGCTCCTGCTATAAAACATACATGAACCTTTTGCAATCTCATACAGTTTTTATTGCTCTGAAGGAAAGGAAAAAAGAAAAATCATTCTCTTACATACATTTGCTACAGGATACAATAGATGGAGCAGATGGTTTCTGTCAGCCACTCCTTTAGGAATGCACTTGGTCACCAAAGAAACTCAGCTAAGGAAGAAAACAGTCCTGACTCAGGCATGGACATTTTACATCATGCTGTTTGAGATCAGTGTCTTTACCTGGCTTGTCACAAACTGCATAAGCTGCATGAGTACTGGGTGTACTTCAGCTTTTAACTGTACTCTCAGCCCTTTGAATTTCACCAGTACCTTTTATAGCAATATTCTGCCTTTTTTCCTTTGCAGTTCCAATAGCTCAGTTAAATTTTGGGGTGCCTCAGCCCCCTGCTAGACCTCTTATAGCAAGACAGCCAAGACAGGGCTGTAGAGACAGTTTCCTTTGAGTGCAAAGACCACGAGCCCCGTATCTTGATCTCCCTGGTGTGTGGTGAGCACAGGGCCAGACAAACACCAGCCAGGGTGGCCATACACCACCCCTGCTCTGCTCACTAGGGACCAAGGAGACATGGGTGTATCAGAACTATGCAGAGCAACCTACAGCACCTAAAAATGTATGGATTTTATGAATTACCCTATTGTGAACTCTTCATCTAAATGCTGGTACTCTGAGGTCATTCTGCCTGCATAATATTTGGTGCCTTCTTATTTGCTGATGGGTTAGGGGAAATGGCACTGGTATAAATGCAAGGGACAGACAGATATATGTGGTCACCAGCAAATGGGATCACCCCCAAAGAGATTTTGGGGAACAGCAGAGAACCTACAAGGCTTCTCCTTCCTGATGGAGGCAATGGTCAATAAGGGAAAGAAAACAAGCACCTGCCTGAAAAGAGGATGGAAAATTCAGATGGCACTGGTGTGAACTAATCCAAGTGTGACTAATGAAATGATAGATGATTTCCAGTGCCACTTCACCTTTTGAGTCCACACATTTCACTTTATCAGCTCATCCAAGCTACAACTGCAGCCTTGTCTCTAACTGGAGAGGAATAAATAGGCTGTCACCCTCAGATTTTCCCTCCCTCGGCATGAAATCTGACATAGTGGCGATAAGATATGTATCACAAGGAGCAGCCTGAGAGCTGAAAGAAACAAAATGAAACCCCAAACCAGCTACTGGAATAAAAGATTGCCACGAAGCCTCAATATTCAAAGAATAAAGAAAAAAGAAGAGTAGACCCATTCTGCAAAGCCAGCAATAAACATGTGCATATAGACACATGGAGCCCATGCTTCATTTTTTATGGGTTTTCTTATCTTGCCTTGGGACTCCTAAAGCAGGGCAGAAATCCCCTGACAGATTCTCTATAGGACAGTGATCTTCTTACTTCTGTTGGTCCCTTTCACCTAGGCATGCATCAGCTACCCTCTTGCATGACACTATGAATTTCTTCACTGAAAGACATTGGAACAGGCTGCCCAGGAAACTGGTGGAGTCAGAATCCCTGGAGGCATTTAAAAGACATATAGATGTGGTACTTAGGTATATGGTTGAGTGGTGGACTTTGCAGTGCTAAGCCAATGGTTAGACTCGGTGATCCTAAGGGATTTTTGCAACTTCAGGGATTCTATGAAGTATGATCTTAAAGACAAAGAAGAGATTATAAAGTCATTAACCATGTTTGTGTGATCTACAAATCTGCTAAGTTCATCACTCAGTTATCCTTTAAAGGGATTTTTTTTCTAATGGGGTATCAAACAGTCATGCTCAGAGCTGAAAAGCAGTGCTTCAGTAAGAATTCCTGAACGTTTAATAATGAGTCAGGCCATTACCCCTAACCACTGCAATGAGTTGCCTTCAGAAACAACAGGACTGAGATATCAGCACAGCCATTTTGCTGAGCAGCTTTTACAGTCAAATGGTTCACAGCTACATGTGAAAGTCTATACTAAATATTCTTAACTCGTTTTCAGATTAAGACAGACCACAGTCACGGAACCATAGAATGGTTTGGACTGGAAAGGACCTTAAGATCAATCATTTCCAACCCCTGCCATGGGCCGGAATGCCATTGTCCAGCCTGGCCTTGAACATTGCCAGGGATGGAGCAGTCACTACTTCTTTGGGCAACCTGTTCCAGTGCCTCACCACCCTCACAGGGAAGACCTTCTTTCTTATATCCCACCTGAACTTCCCCTTGTTCAGTTTAAACCCATCACCCTTTGTCCTATCGCTACAGTCCCTGATGAAGAGTCCTTCTCCAGCATCCCTACAGGCCCTATGTCATTATTGAGTGTTTTTTGTGTAAAGATCTGAGCAAGCAACTTCCCATAAGTCTGTGTTCATAAAGAAATTAATTTAAAAGTCAAATGTATAAATATTGTTCAAAAACAAATGGAAAATAGAATCATAGAATCATGGAATAGATGAAAACATAGAAATGTGCTGATGCAAATATTTGAACAAAGAATTCCTCTGGTGTTCTAAAATGCAGGCAGCACATGCAATGTATCTGCCCAAATTCATTCAAACAACAGCTCACATTTTGAATATTCAGGGCTAGACAGAGCATGAATAATCTTCACGTTGAAAAAAAGTGAGAGAATCGACTTTGGAGCAATTCTAGAAGTTAAAAGAGCAAGAAAATTCACCAAGGAAAAAATACATCAGCCCTCCTGAAAACTGTCACACTGCCAGAGCTTCCAGAGTTACAGTTTACTGTAGGATTAGTCTGATTTGGTATTTGCAATATCATTTAACAATTAATTGCCCTTTTCCTGGGTTCAGGTTTCCAAGCAAGGAAAATTTCCTCTTTCCCTGTCCCCTCCACTAGGTACCACTCCCTTAATTAAAAATAACTTTCAGTATCTTTCTACTGTAAGGATGCTTACATAAAGGTATATAAAAGTACACATTTATACTGTAAGTAACCTGTACAAAGCTTTTAAAGCTTCCTACTCTTTAGGGATTGCCTGAAGTTGAGCACAGACTCACAGGGATTCTGGTTTTCATTACAAAATTATAAACCAGACTTTAATAATACTTTCCTCTGCATTTTCACAGCTTTCTTTATGACAGCTTTCCAGTGGGCTTCCTTCACAATCATCTCCTGTGTCTCTGTGGTAGAGAGATACAGCAGAAATCTGTCAATATTTGTCAAACTATAGAGTTATGAGAAAATAATGTCTATTTAAAGACAAAACTGGGCAGCCACATACTCAATATACAATATATACCCTGAAACTAGAACAGAGCCCATCACCTCGTGGAGCCAACGAATAAGGAGACTAGGAAAGGAGGGCATTTAGAAAGAAACATCTTCCTTGAAGGTATGGAATATTGCTCAACCTCTTCGCTAACTTAAAAAATAGGGATCTAATTTTCTGAGTTTCAGACTAGAAACATTCTTTTTGGGGTAGATTGTGGTTTGCACTCTTTCATTAACTATTTTTTGTGTTGTTAGCTGCTGCAGAGATTGTGAACATCTTGAAAATGTGCTTTAACTTATTCCAGGGATATAGAAGATAAAACTAATTTAGCCAATAAAAGTAATGATGATAATAATAATAATAATAATAATAATTCACTGTTGCTTTTGAGATTAAGCCTTAGGATTTTGATTGACCTTTGAAATCTCCAGGTAGAATCTATAAGGAAGGTAATGAAGGAAGGAAATCTGGACCCAACTTTACTCACAAGTCTTAGTCAAGAAGAGGTACCAAAGTCATTTGGACGGTGCACAGCAGTCACCCCTATGGGCCTATAAACATCCCAGGAGAACAAGAACCAAGAAGAGTCCCTTCCCACTGCTTCCACCTTTGCTTTTGTGTGCTCTTGGAAGATCCTTGCCTTTGTGACTTCTCTGCAAAGCATGATGTACACCTGTGGAGGAGAGAACAAGGTAACACTAAGCACACACATAGTGTTAGAGTGTGTCTTGAACTGCAAAACCCAAGATATTAATAAACTGTGAGGAAACTCTGCTGAGCCCACTGTGGCACACCCAAGGTATTTAATGTCCTGATGCATTCAATGGCTTCTCACTATTCAACTTCTGCTTCAGTTTGTGAGCAGGCAAATATCTCTACATCAGTAGGGAGCTACATCAACCATATATTGCTTTGTTAAAGCCAATGAACTTTCTTGCTTGCATTCTGTTAAGTGACTGTCTAAAGTCAGATTTTAAAGATGACTTGTGGTTGACATTGAAACTCATGCTGTAGATAACAAGCTGAAAAACATTCTGAAAATCCAGCAGTAATGGGTTCAAGCTGAAACAAGGGAGATTTAGGTTTCTTGAAAGCCTATCTGATCCCAAATGGCAGATCTAGCTTTTAATTGAGGAAATTTATGGGATGGTCAGCATCGAGCCTCAAAAATTAAGGCAGCAGTAAAGTAGGCCATTTTTATCTTGATCCCATAGCAGAAGGCAGATGAATTGAGTTTTTATGTGTCTGCACAAAATCCCAGGGTAAAAAGGGTGCAATTGCTCATGGTAAGAAAGGCAAATGCAGTAAAATTGCATTTTTATTTGCCGTGGAATGCATTTTATACAGGCAACAGGTCCATTTAGGCTCTAGAAAAGTCTGGTTCTTACCAGGTATGATCTTTCAAGTCAATGTTACCAGCCTGATAAGAATGGTACACACGTCTATTCTCCTTCATCACTGAGGTTACTTCGATTCGAGTTATAAATCCTCATCTTGGTTGTAATCTGCATCTCAAGAGATTTCCTTCATCATTAGCATGGAACACTCCATATTCCACAGCAGGCAGTGTCCATACCATTAATTTACTTAATTGAGCACCAAACTCATGTTACAGCCTAGGAATAAACAAAGGAAGTTTGGTTTCCATGCAGGACTTATCTTAATCCCAAGACAACATGAATCAGCCATTTACTTTAACCTTTATATCAACAAGGTGAACACCATTTGAACCTGTACCAGCATAAGCTTGAATTTAGGGACACTGTTTCATGAACTTGCCCAGGCAGAGGATGCTCGGTGCACTCCTCTGAAGTAATTACAGGACAATTGTTATTTTAATGTGTTTTCAGTTCTTTGAATCCAGTTTTCTGCTTACTTTTAAGCAATGGTTTCTTTATCAAATGCTGCTTTAAAGAGAACTTAGGTCTGCATGGAATATTCTGTTTGCGTGCTGCTTGGGTTTCAACTTTGGTGAAAGTTAATAACAGAAAAGTGGATTAAATACTCCCAAAGAGTATTGATTGTTTTTATAATTCAAAATCCAACGCTCAGACAACAAGACATTTATCAAGTCAAGCTGAATTGTGTTTGTTCATACAGTCTCACAGACTTACTGAGTTCAGCAACAGTGATTTCAAGTTTTATAGTTAGATTCATGTTAGAAAGCTGTGATAGGTGTTACCATTCAAACTAAATCCCTCTTATTACTACATACAATTTAAAATCTTATCTATATTTTATCAGCTTTGTCTCCACAGTAAATTATACTGCTGGAGGAAATGTAATCGTATGGTTTTATTGCTAGAAGGCTCCAAATACCTTTTTCAATTCATTTATTTAATAGCTGCATTTACAGTTAAAGATGTCCATCAAGTGCTTTTTTACTTGAAACAATTTTTAAGGCAGCCAACAAGAATGTTCTAATTCTTTTGTCCCCATTTCTCAAAATATCAAAATGATGTTATGTGCCTTGTTGTCCCAGATTGTCTGTCACTGGATTGCAGGGCATCATAGATCATTTGATGGTAACCCAGAAATAAGGAGCTACGTGCTATCCTTGACTGCAATGCCCATGCTGCTAATACCCAGCTGGGCTGTAGTGCTGTGGTGGAAAACAGAGTTTGGGTTGGATTTACTCTGTAAAAAAATATGTAAGATATTTGCTGCACCCTTGATATTTGTAGAACCCCAAGAGTACCACAAATCAACCATCAGCACTAAAGAGAAAGCAGATTTACATGCACTGGCACAGAAGTCTCTAGAATGGCTGGAACAGATTGGATTTCCTCAGGGTCTGACAACAGCCAAAGCCCATGTACAAGCACATCATTATGTATTATCTCTGTTCATGACAGTGTTCACTGTAGTTACCACTCTGTCTCACTGTTATAATTTTAAATTAGGCTAGAGCCTTTTCACTATTTCAAGTGTCTGTCTTCTGTATAACACAGTTCCCTACAACCTGCAGCTACTTAAAGGCCATATATATAGTTTTTTTATATATCATACATCAAATCTTTATAAAGTTCACCTTCTCCCATGACTAAATACCTCCCTTCCAGCCTGCTATGAGGAGAGCAGGCAGCTGTAGGAGCCTTCCTCCCTTCAGAACTCTGCTTGGGCATTAAGGTGAACGCAAGATGCCACATTTCATGTTCAGAACAATAACCATTCTCATGGTGCTCTGACAGAACAACAAAACCTCTGTGCTTCCTTGAAAACAAATCTGCTGCCTGTCCAAGGGGTGACAGCTAATACAGGTACTCGAGTTTGCCTTTGACAGCTGCTAAACAGAAACAAGCTGTCATCTGACTGCTCTTTGCCTGGGCTTTCTCAAAAGGTACTTACAGAAGCAGATATAATGATATTGCCATGATATCAGGTGCCTGGGCACTGCATGGTGTCGTGGTTTGAGGCCTTCAAACAGTTCTCTCACTCACTCCCCCCTCTTACTTCCTCAGTCCTGGGGGGATGGGGAGGAGAATCAAAAGAGTGCAACTCCCACATGTTGAGATAAAAACAGTTTAGTAACTAAGGTATAACACAAATCACTACTGCTACCAACAATAATAACACAAGAGAAATACAAGGAAAGAATACAACAGCTGACCACCCAGCCTGACCAAAGCAGTGCACTCACACCCTTCCAGGTCTCTGCTCTCCATTTTTTACATCATGGGCATGACGTGCTGTGGTATGGAATACCTCTTTGGTCAGTTTGGATCAGGTGCCCTGTCTCTGCTTCCTCCTGGCTTCTCCTCCTCCCTGGCACAGCATGGGGCTCAGAAAATCCTTGGCCAGCTTAAACATTACCAAGCAGTAACTGAAAACAACGGTGTTATCAGTGCTGATCCCAGGCCCAAAATCAAAAACACAGCGCTGCACCAGCTACCAAGGAGAAAGATGACTGCTGCTGCTGAACCCAGGACATCTGTCCATGAACAGTATTATTTGGAGGTGTCAGTACCTAGGAAAGCCCTTAAGCTTTCCTGTGTGTTGCATCAATTTGAACACAAAAAGGAAAAGGCTTTCCTGCTGGGTGAGATACTTTACAATGATAAATAATTAAGGTTCTCCACTTTCACACCCCACCGTTGTATATGGATATCAGTTCCTTCACTGCACAGTGACACTTGAACAGTGGCATGTGTGTAGCTCTGAGGCAGGGCTGAGATACCACTTGTCACTGGGCAGGAACTGAGCAAAGTTGGGCAATCTGACCCAAAGTGAAAGTCTGCTCAAGTAGGCACAGCTCCCTCATACAAATCGCAGCTTCGAAAGAACATGAAGCCTGGTGATCCAGTATTCTTGATAGCCAAAAATGGTTGAGACTTAAAGTTGAGATCGCTCCCAGGCATCAGAGCAACAGAAGTAGGATACAGTCAAAGGCTTTGAGAGAAAGTGTAATACAGTTATTTCCTACAACACAGAATCAATCAGCTGCAAACAACTACCTCTGCTGAGTTTGTGACACCTGCAGAGTTTGACCACAAGTTGAGTGCTTTTAGGCTTCTGAAGTGAACAAAAACTACAGTCAAAGTGTCTTAAGCATCTTAAAAGTGCCAACAGGATCCCTACATTCCACCCCCCTTACCCAAAACACACACATAAACAAGGATGATCAAACAGCCTCTCTTTTAGAGTAGATTAAGTCATTCCAAAGTATTTTGCAATCAAACTACTAACCATGTGTTTAAAGATTTCAAAGGGCCCAGTTAATTATTCCCTGGCTATGGCTGCATCTCTTGTTGTCCCTTCTCCTCTGAAGTGGTGAGATCTCCTTCCATTGGGCTGCAGAGCTTTAAGTGCTGCCATGGGGCTCTGAAGATCCCCTGCCCATCTGTTCAAAGCATTTCTCTGCCCCTGGGCTCAAAGAGTAGTTGTTCTATTCTGACTTCTTCAAATGCTCATCTGAATGCTTGATTCCTGTGAGGAGGCTTCCTCATTACAATGCTGCTTACTACACCAACAGAAGCATTTTTCACATCTGTATGCTTCTACTCTATATTTATGTAAAGGGGATATCAGTTTTCTCACTGTGTAAGTACTGGAAAGCAAATTCATACCCAACAGTGAGGTGCTTACATACCACAATGGTACAAGTACTTGATTCTCTGTTATTATTAATGTGCCAAATGAGCAGTTTATCAGAGATGATCTTGTACAGGCAAAAGAATGGAAATTAGCTACTGCCTGTGGCTCTGAAACACATACAGGATGCACAGGAATGCATCATTCTTAAAGTGCCTCTCTATGGCTAGGATAGACAACAGGAAAGAGGATGTAAATAGGTTTAAATGACTGTATCTAAAGCCGCTGTTGCTTTTATCTGGTTGAAACAACCCAGTCTTGTAAAGCTCATTCCCATATTGAGTGGCAGGTGTGTGTTCCTGCTTCTTAGTAGAAAACCCCCAGCTGCTTTCTGTGATTTTAGCTTTGGGAGCCCGTGTGTTCCAGTTTCAATCTGCATTCTGGGACAGGTAGCAGAGACCAATTAATCATGAAAGCTGCCTCAGATGGTCTCACCTTCTTTTGTCTTTGAACAGCGGGATACAAGATAAAAATGGGTCATCAATGCATTAGAAAAAGGCTCTGATATCCCATCCTTGAAGAGATGTTATACTTGCAAGCACAGGCATGAGACAGAGAGAAAAGCAATCAGTGCAAAAGCATCATCTCTGGGTGGGTATGGTATGGTTTGTTTTTACAGCAGCACTAAGATACCTTTCTATGGCAAGGATATTGATAGCTTTCAACTCTGTAAATCCTGGGTGAAATGAAGGAGCTGAAACACATCCCACTGAGGTATGGGTTGACTCAGTGCTTACCAGAGATGCCCACTCTCAGCAGAAGCCATGGGAAATGAGGGGACTTGGACAGTAAAGGTGGGGAGCAAATGCCTGTGGTGCACATACAGGCAAGGAGCAACAGGCAGAGGAGAGAAGCCTGTTTAGGGAGAAAAAAAATAGATTGAAAAATGGGTAATAAAAGTGGTAGAAATGGAAGAAAGTTGTGGTAAGAGACATAAAGCCTCATTACCCTGCACTTGGTTTTCATGGAGAGAGTGAGGAGGGACTGTGCATGACACAAAGGGGAAAGAGAGGCAAAGAAATGACAATTCAAACCTCTGACTGCAGAAAACAGCCAAATGCTACTGTACAGCTTTAACAGCAGCAACAGGTTCCTTGGGATGGACAGAACAGGCAGAATTGGCAGGATGGAGTCTGCTTCATTTATTATGGACATCAAGAAAACACAGAGCTAGAAGGCTCTACAAGCATGATTTGAATAATAAGAACAGCAGAAAGGAGCTGGCATGAAACATTGAGCAAATGATACTTAGATTGCAGACAGTCAGCAAGCATTTACCCACAGTGAGCCCTGCCTGACAGAGCTCGTGCTGCCTCACAAGATTGAATCCATGGGTACCATTACATGGCCTGCAGTAACACCCTGGACAGAATAACAAGCTGGGGGTTAAACATGAAGAGGGGAGAAACCACAGCCACCAAACCTCAGTGATTGAAGTACTGTAGTGGAAGAGAAATAGGACAGAATGGGAATAAATTAAAAGAGATCTAATGGTATAGGACACTAAGGGAGTAAAGGCTTTTGAATGATAACATGTATTCTGCACTGTTCCCTGGAAAACACTTGGGAATGTGAGTGGGCAAGAATCCCAAGAGAGGGATGTTGAACCAGGAATAAACCAGATTCTCCTATCAAAACACTTAAAAGGAATAAAAATAATAGAAATTGAATTTTGTCTTTTGAATAAAGTCTTCAATTTCAAGCCTTAAACAGTCTGTGATGAATTAGTCTGAGTTCATACAGAATGCAGTGGCAAAGGATCTCATCCAGTAACTTCTGGCTGGACAACCACATATCTAGGAAAAATACAGAGTCTCAAATACTTCAACCAATTCCCTCTGTCCACAGGTTAATTGTTCTGATGGTTAATTACTCCCAGTGAATCTTCAGTGTACCTTGAATTCATCTGTCTCCAGTTTTCCAACTGTCTTCTGTTGCACCTTGGTTTAATTTAGAATAGTTTGTGTTGGAAAGGACCTTAACATCATCCAGTTCCAACCCCCCTGCCATGGGCAGGGACACCTCCCACTAAGCCATGTCACCCAAGGCTATGTCCAACACGGCCTTGAACACCGCCAGCAATGGAGCATTCACAGCTTCCCTGGGCAACCCATTCCAGTGCCTCACCACCCGCACAGTAAAGAATTTCTT